>JANSTS010007006.1:5439-15743 GCA_026546915.1 Sylvicola fuscatus
TCACTCATCAGCTGTTTGCAGACAGGTGTCATTTGTTAATATATATATGGCAGTTGACATAATTGTAAAATTATATGTCAAAGCTTTCACTATTGAGAAAATGACAACAAGTTATTTAAAATCTTAAATAGTTTTTTATCCACTATTTTTAATCATAATTGGTGATTTTTGATTCTTTTTTCAAATATTTATCTAAATTAAAAACGATACACGCAAAATGTTCAGAACTCTTCGCCAAACAGTTGGTATTTTGGGCGTGTTAACGCATACAAATCGAACCCGGCTCAGGTGAGAAATCTTAATCGCGCTCTCAATTGTCTAGTCATGTTGACAATGCGTACGTGATGAAATACATGTTATCACGGCAATCGCCTAATTGCACAATTACCTGATGACCAATTTGTTTCATTGTAGAACCGCTGGTGCCCTAATAATTGGAAGTGGCATGGCGGCGTATGTGTCGCTGAATACAGGCGAAGTGTACGCTGCCACTGCACCCACTAAAGTATTCAACGTATCCAAATACATGGCAATGCCTATCACTCCAGTGGATACTCTGCAAGAGAAGTCAAATGACATGCGCTCCCGCATGGAGCTAATGATCATGAAAGTACAAGCCGACTTTTGCCATGCCTTAGAAGCTGAAGAGAATTTCGGTACGAAGTTCAAGGTGGATCGTTGGGAGCGCAAAGAGGGCGGTGGAGGTATAACGTGTGTCCTTCAGGATGGCGATGTATTTGAAAAGGCAGGCGTCAATATATCAGTTGTCGAGGGAAATCTGCCGAAAGGTGCAGTTCAACAAATGAGATCTAGGGGTAAACAACTGGGCGAGGGTGATTTGCCGTTCTTTGCAGCTGGCGTTAGCGCTGTTATTCACCCAAGGAATCCAATGGTTCCTACAATTCATTTTAACTATCGCTACTTTGAGGTGACTGACACAAACGGAGAAAAACAGTGGTGGTTTGGCGGAGGTACTGATCTTACGCCTTATTATTTGGATGAAAAAGATGCCGTACACTTTCACAAGACACTAAAGTCGGCTTGCGACGAACATAACAATACATACTATCCGAAATTCAAAGAGTGGTGCGACAAATACTTCAGAATCACTCATCGGGGAGAGTGCCGTGGAATTGGCGGCATCTTTTTCGATGATTTGGATGAACCAACTCAAGATGCTGCATTTGACTTTGTGTCATCATGCGCCAATTCGGTGGTGCCGTCCTATGTGCCATTAGTTAGAAGTCACAAAAATGATGCCTACGGAAATCGAGAACGGGAGTGGCAACTGTTACGCCGTGGACGTTACGTGGAATTTAATTTAATTTATGACAGAGGCACCAAGTTTGGTTTGTACACGCCTGGAGCTAGGTACGAGAGCATCTTGATGTCGCTGCCTTTACTCGCGAGGTGGGAGTACATGCATGAACCGTCGGCGACATCTGTAGAAAGTAAATTAATTGATGTTCTGAAAACGCCCAAAGATTGGGTGTAAGAAGGGCAACTCAAATAATAAATCATAGTTAAGTTTGTTGTTAATTTAACGGTTATATTGTGGTAATATTTTTTGATACAAAATAAAACAATTAAGATCCACCCAGAAGTTTCATTGCCAGCGCTTCCGCTTCGTTGACTGACATTTTTGAAGTCATGTTCTTAATTTTGTGTTTAGTTTTTCGAACTGGCTCCGGTTCAGAATCCGAGTCTTCTTCATCTGAGCTGCTGTCCGACGAATTAACAACTTGGCGGTATTGAGGTTGTTTGCCCATTGTTTTCAACTTCTTCTTCGGCGGCTTATGAATCTGCCCTATGCTGTCATCATCATCGCTATTATCATCGAAGCTGTTATTTTCTTCATGACAATCGCTAGAACCACTAACATCGTCTTCGGTTTTGTTATAAATTTTATCAGGATCTGGAAGCCATGACAAATCAGGCAAGTCATCTTCATCATCGTCACTTCCAAATTCGTCGACCACCTCTTCATTTTTGTCTTTGCGCTTCTTCTTCTCTTTCTTGTGTTTAGCTTTCACCAACTGCTTAAATCTCTCCTTGTCGAATTTATCTTCCTCCTTCAACAAGGCCTTTGCGCGTTCAATATCAATTCCACCGTCATCATTATCCACGTACTCCTTGGCCATTTCAGATTGTAATTCTTTAGCTGTATCGATTACTTGATTACCATCATCATCGAAAGTCACCTTCTGGTTGGCAACAATTCGCTTCTTGTTGATCTTTTTGGCAACAGAAGCTTTTGTCACGGGCCGTTCTTTTGTGCCAGCCTTCTTCTGTTCCTCGAGTGGAGGCATCTCTGGCAGTCCATCCACTTCGTGATTACGTCGCTTCACTTTGAGTAATGAGAAGGAATCAGATGCGTCACTGTCACTGTCAGAGTTGTCATCATCACCAAACTTGAAAGTTGTTAACCAATTTTTCTTGTTCTCAGTTCCATTCTCCTGATCATCGTCATCCGCCTCGTCATCTTCTTCTTCTTCTTCTTCTTCAGACGATTCAGATGTGTCTGTATTCGTCTTTGCCATCATCTTCTTTTTCTTTTTCAGACGTTCCAGAAATCGGACACGTGGCGTAACGGCCAATCCAAGGGATCTAGCATAAGCATCCGAGTCTATGGACTCGACCTTAAAAACATTTTTGTTCTTCATTAAAAATACGCTTTTGAAATAAGCCACAAATGCTCTTTGCGCCGAGTCTTTCAAATCTTTGCTGCTTGCTACAAAAGCTTCCATTTTCACTCGTGGCGAAAATAGTCGTTTTGGATCAATAGCGATTTTATTAATCGAAACTTTAGATGCCTCCAATTCAGCGATCATGCCTTCCTCTTCAGACGGCGTCAGTACTAAGAGACTTTCGCCTCCCTTCTGATTTCTGGCGGTGCGACCAGCGCGGTGAATGTAGGCCGTTGCATCTTCTGGACAATCCAACTGCACCACCCAGTTGACAACCGGGAAGTCAAGACCACGACTGGCGATATCAGTGGCAAAAAGAACAGCATTCGACTTTCGGCTAAACTCATCGTAAATGGCCATTCGCCGATGTTGATCTAGTGTACCATACAAAGCAAGCAAACTGGTTCCCGGGCGCAGCCGGCAAAATATTTCATACATGTACTTTACCTGTTTGCAACTGGACATGAATATCACGGACTTTTGCTTCAAATGACTCTTGATAAAGGACCAAATCATAGCCACCTTGTCCTCCTGTGCCACAAGTACGTAGTTCTGTTGTAAAAGATCCGGTGTGGTCATTTGCTGTTCGTGTGGTGCCACATAAACTGGAGAGTTCAAGCTGAGTCGTGCTAGATCTTTGACCGATTTCGTCTGTGTGGCGGAGAACAGTAATGTTTGTCGATCTGATGGAATATTCTCGATGATGGCGTCAATTGTGGTTTGAAAACCCAAATCAAGACACCGATCAGCCTCATCCAACACCAACACTTGAACATTTGTAGTGTTGAACAACGGGTTCTCGTCCATGTGCTGCAAGAGACGACCCGGCGTGCAAATAATGATGTTGCACTGATCCATTCGCTTTCGTTCGTATTTCAAATTTTTGCCACCAATTATCAACGCTGCCGAGAAATCATGATACTTTCCAACTTTTTTCAGTGTCTCAAATATTTGATACGCCAGCTCTCGGGTGGGTGTAATGATAATGCAGCCAGGACCATCCATTCGTGTCCATTTTTTTAGAAACAGATTCTCCATAGCAGGTATGAGGAAGGCCAAGGTTTTACCACTGCCAGTGACAGCGGCACCTAGAATGTCTTTACCTTGAAGCGCCCATCCAACTGACTCCTTTTGAATGTCAGTGGGCACCTTGTAGTCGCAATCCTTAAGGCCATTTTGCGTCTTTTTGGACAGCGGTATGTCTTTAAATGAGGTTATGTCGGATGGTCGGATTGTGTTGTATTGCGTTTTCAGACGTTCTATCTCCGCATCTTCGAGTTGTCCTTGCTTGGGACGATCCTTAAACACTTTCACTTTATTGTGTGGACCATTTTTTTGATGGCTGTTGGGTTTTTGATACTTTTTTGGAGATTTATTAGAGCCTTTTGCATTTTTTTGATTTTTATGTATGACAGGAGCCATGATTGAATATGAATGACATTTGGCAATTGCGTTTTGTTTCCATCAGTAAACACACGTGCAGTTAATGATGAAGAGAGTTGATTAGACAAAAAGTGCGTTCAATTGAATTTTTAAATTAAGCACATGTGTCAATATGTGTTAATATATTAGCAAAATTAGTGTATTTTAAAAAAATCTAGGAAATTGATTTTTTATATTACTCTCATATTAAATAATGTGTTTTTGTCTCCACAAATGCCGAACTCAAACCATTAAAGATTTCGTTGCCATTAACTACAAAATTATTTATATGCATTATTAATATGTATATAAATCTCAAGAAATAGATATATATGTATGTGCTTTTTCCTTTCCTCTTTTTTGTTCAAAATAAAATTCATTTGTTGATATACTTGACAGCAAAGAAGGAGTAATAAATACTTAAGATTTGTCGGCAAAGTTTTGATAATTCAATATCTCAATGTCTGGACTTCTGGGAATCCGTCTCAATACCTTCAACGAAAATTTTCTCAACGAGTCTGATCAAGATGCAAATTCCGCTCTTACCGAGCTGGACAAAGGTATTTGTTTCAAATAATACAATTTAACCTAAAAATACGTGTAAAAACAATATTTAACATTTAGGCCTGCGATCATCAAAGATTGGCGACCAATGCGAAGCCATAGTGCGTTTCCCGAAGCTCTTCGAGAAATATCCATTTCCGATCCTGATAAACTCATCATTCTTGAAGTTGGCAGATTTTTTTCGCAATGGCTCGAACTTGTTACGCGTCTGGGTACTTCGCGTATGCCAGCAGAGTGAAAAGCACCTCGATAAGATATTGAGTGTGGACGAATTCGTCAAACGTATTTCCGTTGTGATGCACTCCAACGATCCGATAGCACGATCTCTCACACTACGGACATTGGGCGCAGTTGCCGGCGTCATACCCGAGAAACAACAAATCCACCATGCAATCCGTGAAGCGCTTGACTCTCATGATGCGGTTGAAGTCGAAGCAGCCATTCAGGCAAGCGTTCAATTTGCCGCCCAATCTAAGACCTTTGCCGTCAGCATGTGCAGTAAAATTGCATCGATGATTGAATCTCTTCAGACGCCTGTTCGCATGAAGTTGCAGTTGATTCCAGTGTTGCGGCACATGCATCATGACGCAAAAACTGCGGCGTTAGTCAAAACTTTGTGCATTGAGTTGCTTCCAAAATATCCATCGCAAGAGTTTGTCGTCGTTATTCTCAACTCTCTGACGCATCTGTCCAGGTCGACCATGGTGGATATTCCAGTTCAAGTAAAATTACTGATGGAGTATATACAGGATCCACGAAAAAGGGTTCGCGTTCAAGTGCTGCGGTCTCTGAAGCTCCTGGCTAAGGATGGAGCGCCACTTTGGCCTCAAGGGGCTTTTAAGTCATTGCTGTTAAATGCAATGTCCTCGGCGGATCCAGAACAAAGCCTTGCACTATCAATTGTACTGCAACTGTCCAATTGCTCTGTGACCTGTTACAATCTCCTGAAGGCGGAACAACCAATCGTCTTGGAACTTTGCACATCCTGCTTAGTGGTTGACAAACACACCACTGCAAGTCAGGCGATTGCCATATTGACGGCACTAATTAACTACTGCCATGTGGAGCAATGCGAGTCGCCCGAATTGTACTGGCAGCAAATTAATTTGCATTTGGAAAGTCTCATCTATGGCGCTTTAACAGACGTGAAATGGAAACGAGAGTTGGGCAGATATTTTAAATCTGGAGTGCGACTGTCTGAAATTGACAAAACGTTTGGATGCAAGTTTTTACAGTTGATTGGCGGCGTTCTAACAGATGGCTTTGTTTATCCGGTGGAGACGACAATGCTTCTGTGCGAGACAATGGCTGCTCTTGGAACGCATTTCTACCGACCAATCGGATTCCCATTAAAAGACGAATCTAGTTTAATGGAGGTGGATGACGTTGATCCATTTCAATTGATGCTTCCCCAATTGATGCGCAAACTGGTGGCTGAGGCTGTTGCGAAGGAGAAAACTGTCGAAATATTGGCCGCTGTTTGTCTACAGTCGTTACTGGATGTCTTTATGCCGCGACCAATGCTGGATAGTTTCGAAATAGTCTTAAAGGTTGTCAATAACGACTGGACTAAATACCGCATCGCAAGATCTGCTTCGCGTTACGGTCAGCATTTCTTTGCAGCGTGTCTCTATCAAAATCTAGCCAGCACCGTGTCTGTGGAGAAGCTTCACTACTTCTTGATTTGCTTGTCGCAAATATCTCGCGCTGAAAGTATTCTCATTCACGGCGTTGAGTACGAACAGATTGCAGAGAACTACGATCTGGTGGCCAATGATTCTGGTGATTTACCCCAAATGACATTAAACAATCGACTTAGTAGTGCTATAACAATGTACTGGAAAGCGCTGTCAAATTTGCGCGCCAGCTCATCACCGACCCAGCCATTCCACTTCCAAGCCGAATTTATTCGTTTACGCGCCATGTTCCTGGAGGTACTTCTCCAGCTAGTTAACATTAAGAATACACACACGCTAACTCCACCGCCTGCCATTGCTCAAAGTCTGGCTCAAAATTCGCGTGACCATCTGCTGAAATTTGGACATGTGACGAATCAGCTGCGTAAGGCTGTGAAGCAGATCAAGATTGTAGAGGAAGCCTATGGGAAACTATATAAAACTGCATTTGATGCAGATCCATGCACCCTGGAACTGTTGCAACTGTAAGTCTCGTATCATTATTTAATTGGAATGTAATTAACATCAAAATGCTTTCCTTATATCCTTTATAGAACAAAAAAAATGTGCGCAATTATTGGATTTTCGTTGGAAACAATCTGCTTTGTGGCACCTACGGATGTGGTCAACATGACAGCCGTTGGTAATTATCCAGAAACGAATTCGCTAGCAGCATCATGTCGTCGCGTTTTGAATGAACTGTCTTCACTGCCAGCCGAAAACACAACTTCCAAAACTATCACGGATCAACACACCGAAGTGCTCATCAACCAAATAGAGATGATTACAAAGACGCCCATTTGCATGCCACGCTTCTTTTTCCAAGTCCTTCAAAACACCTCAATCAAGCTTTCGATAAGCCCGCCTCCACGCACCAACGGTGATCCAGTCACTGTCCAATCCGGCAGCAATCTTGTCGTTAAAGTGGAAGGTGTTATTCAGCATTTTGGAAAATATCCTAGCCTCTATCGTCACATTGACTCAGTTCAATTGACGCTGACGTCGCAATTGATATCTCAGTCACTTAACAAGGCGAATGATTTCAAATCGAACATTAATACTGGAGACACTGTGACACTGACGCAAATTGTGAAGCCACATCGTGACTTCTTGTCGGGTAGTTTTCTTCTGCCACTGAATACTGTGCCGCAGGGACAATGTGGTCCGCCAAGTTCAATGGGTGGGCAGTGGCAGGTCAATCTGGAGGCGTGCGTCATTGACGAGAATGGACATTTGTGGAATACTGGACCAAAGACCACCTTGGCTGTTCGGGTTCCTGATGATCCGACAAAACAGTCAAACGGAATGGGAAATGCGAGACGTTTTTAAATTTTAATTTATGTACATTTATTACTTATATAATTAATTATAGTATTTTACATTCATACATTTTTTCAATTATGTTTTTATTTTTAACAAATCTTTAACATTTTTGAATAAAAGCGATTGCAGTGACATCTTTGTGTCATTTGCGGTACTTTCAATTTGATTTCTGTAAACCCGTTTTAAAATACCCGTTAACTCAAAGTAATTAATTGTTAATTTGAAATATTATTGTTTTGAATTTGTATACTAATCATGTTTTTAAATGACATTAAAATAATTAACAAAAGTATTTCAAATCTTTCGCAATTCTTGTGGTGAGTTATCATTGAACGCACTTTTGAGATGTGAATTGCTCAAAATATAAAAACTTCATGTAAGTGCGAAAGAGATGTCACCACAATCAATTCTAATCTGACACTGGCAGCGACAGCGCGATTATAAGGTGAAAAGAAGAAAAAAAAGTGCCAAGAGAAATAAATTAAGACTTCTTCTTTGAATGGAAGAATTTTTTAATTCGCAGAAAGGGCCCACTATTTGTAGCAAATCATCGTGAAACCATCAAAATTGTATCGATTGGATGATCAGGCGGAGCATGGAAGTCAAGTGCATGTGGTAGCAGTTGCGGGCGAACAAGAATTTTTGAAAGAAAAAGTGTTGGTGCGTGTTTTCCATCTTTCCGTTTCACGCCATAAAATAAAAAAAGCGATATTCTTATGCAGTGCCTTTCCAATGTTTTGCTCTTCGGTGTGTGTGTGTTCACGGCAAGTGTAAAAAGTTCCTCCGCTAAATCAAAGTGACAAAAGCTGAACAAGGGCGGCCCAGAATCCATGCGAAACGATCGCTGGCGACTTAAGACCGCCGCCAAGTGAAAACAAGACCACCAGCCAAATAGTGGGGCGCAAGGTGTGCTGAAATCTGATGAGGCAGTGATATGCCACCATAAGAGCATGTCGACAGCGTGTCCGTAGCGGAAGGTACATACAGTGACGGGGTGGGGACAAAACAAAATACGGATCCAACTGAATTGACAGCATGCATTTCCTTTTGTTGTTCTAAAATAAAAACGGGAAATCATCGGGAAAAAGGTTTTCTTGTTGTTCAATGAACCGTTATTCGCTATATGCATCAATGTGTGCGCTGTCCAGTGCGTCAAGTGGTGTGCGTGCGTGTGTGTGTTTTGTGCAACGTCGCTTTCATACGAGCCAGCAGTGTTAATCAAATAAATATTCCAAAAATAATTTTTAAGTAAAAATAAAGATAGCAAAAGAATTAGTGAGCAACACGATTCCGTGAACAGTTCTCCGATACCGACGTCACACAGCGACACAGAAAACAGACAAGCCACAGGCAAACAGTCGAAACTGGATAAACTCGAACGACGCTGTTATCAGGTTCCGTGGATAACTCACCTTGGATTATAGCCGCTTGGTGATAACAATAGCGCCCGCACATTTTCCCTGTAAACGTGTTTTTATCGGCTTGTAGGAAGACACCACCAGGCACTCGCCAATAACACGCATCAGTGCAGTCGAGGATTACATTAAAATGCCGAAATGTGACGTCAAAACGAGATACATCCCAGCGACTTTCGCCTGGCTCCTGCTCCTGGTCACAACATTCCTTTTCTTCTACTATCCGTAAGTACAGCTCGACGTTGACTCCAAAATCTTACACAAATTTTATTCTTTTAAAGCTTTTGCGATTATCTTTAAGATGAGATAAAGTCTTAAACGGTAAAACAAAATGAAAAAAAATTGCGACACTATAAGCTACCATTGTTAATAATTGCAACTGTCTTCAATTTACCCTTGTCCTTAAGAGTACATTAATATGTCAGAATAGCTGAAGTGCGACAAATTGAAGGCTCTCGCGCTTGAAAGAAATTGGAAAAAAAAAAACGCCGCGACCTAAGAAAAGCCACAACACGTTTTCTTCATTTGCGACGATTTGATGTCAAGGGTGTTGGCGAGTGGTCGGTGGGAGGTTACGGGATGCCCTGTCGCTAGCTTATATACATAAAGACATGGAAAAAACGCGGTAAACAGAAACATTCTTTGCCACCACCCTCAATCGTTGACTTAAGGGCTTTTACTTGCTGCCGCTCATATATTTTCTGTCTTGTTTGTCAATTTGCTGGCAGTCGTTCTCCCGTCATTTTGGATGTTGTTATCGAAATTGGTGGCGGTGTTCACTGTTCGTCTGTATCCGCGTGTGTGGCAGCGGCACTAGCATTGGCGGTAGAAAGGGAAATTGGAAATTCGAAATATGCGAAGCCAAACAGTCAGCTTTGTCCTCAAAGTTCACACATTACTGAAGGTTACTTGGTTTATTATCACGTACTCGCACCGCGTTCATACGAACATCTTGATAATGTGTGGGTCCCCGACCTTCTGAGGCATACGCGCACAATCGAAAAAGCTTTCCAACACGCTCGTTACATCGAACAATGCGACAATTGGGATTACCAGGATCGGAGTTTGCTTGTGACCGTGCCATGTTTCCACTTTATCTACCCATGATTTATCTGCTTATTGGAGGTGCCAAACATTCTACCCATTCAAAAGTACATCTCACCGGATATGTTGGGAGTTTTGCTGTGGCGACGTTTACTTATACCGTCGATTATATT
>JANSTS010007011.1:0-15685 GCA_026546915.1 Sylvicola fuscatus
TATATATATAAATATATAAAGATTTATATATTGTTAATTTCATTCTACTATTTTACTTAATTATCATTTAAAACTTATTGTTATATGATTATATATTTTTATAAAATATATCCTGGTTTTTATGTTTTACTTTGTTCTGTTGTGCAAATAATTTCTTTATATTTTAATATACAATTAAACTAAATAGATTAGATAACAAAATAAACAAACTAAGAGAGGAATCGAAGAAAATTAATTATTAATCGCTATTTGTTTTAAAGTTTTTAGTACTTACCGGTTTTTTTTCCTTGATTTTACATTTTATAAGATTAAGAATGTCTTTAAGGCGCATTTTTTTTTTCTTTAAGTTTTAAGGACATCTGAATAATCGTATTTTCAGTGTATCATTTGTGCAATGAAACTTTATTTCTTTGTGAATGAAATCTTATCTCAACTGCATCTGTTCTTAGGGACTTTAACATTTTTTTGTTTTGTTTTAAGAAGTTATAAATATTAGCAAGTCAGAGACCAATTGAAGCACAGAAGAAACACTTATTACATGTCAGAAAATGTTCTCACAAGTCTCTTTTGTTTCGGTTTTCTTCGATTTCCTTCTTCAAATTGTTTTTCTTTTGTTGGTTTTAATTAAAACGTAATAATATCAGTACGAATAAATTTTAATAATTTGTTTTTTGTTATTTATATATTCACATATTAATTATATGATCGTAAGTTTGAATGTTTGTGTTTTGTGTGTGTGTGTGTGTGTGTGTGTATGTGTGTGTTTTCTGTATTCATTTGCGTCAAACTATTTAATTGTTTCACGTCCTTTATTAAATGTCGCGTTTGAAAGTGCTTCTGATATTTTGATTTGCAGCTGCACGCTCCTGTTTTAGTTTCTCACAGCAGAAGCGTCTTTTATCACGACGGTTTCAGCAACCGCAAATGTCTTATTTCTGGGAATGTGATTTATAGATAGCAGCAATTAAGTATGCATGGAAACTCTGCTTTTATCGCAACGAAATTATGCTAATTAATAAATTAGTTCAAATTTGTAAAGCAATGACCGTCTCAACAGTCATGCAAATTCAATAGAAGACCAGCTTATGTTATTCTCTATTTGTTGTAAGAAAGACAATTTAGAACAGTGTACACCGTATTAAGAAATTCAATATACTTTATCTACGAAGAATTTCGCCAATTATTTATTTGGCTTTAAATATACCTGTAAATGAATTAAATCTCAGGTAAATAGTTTCAAATTGTATGCGAATTTTAGTGTGGATCCAATTGTATTAAGTTTTGCGACCAAATCAAGTAAACTCCTTACATCGCATCTAAGACGTCCACGAATATCGATATTCAACTTATTTAAATAACCCAATGACTACCTGAATTGTAGCTCACTGGCATTCCACCTATCGCCATCTTAATTGGTTTTTTCTTAATATATTCGCAATCAGCCGATAATTGATAAGAACGGCAGTAATCAACACCAAGTCCGGAAATCTTAAAAAAAAAAAACAGTTAGACATTATGATAATTGTATGCATCTCAAGTCACACTCTTCTGTGATTTTAAACATTTTTACAGTGTTAAGTGTTAAGGAATGGGTAAAATGGTATAACTTCTTGTAGTATTTAAACGGCTGTACTTACTGCACGTCTCTTAATTCTTTTCCACATAAGATGACTAATTTATTGAAATAACTTCATTTTATTTGAAACAATGTACATGTTTAACGTTGCGCACTTTTACGAAAATAATTTAAAAATCTGTAAATAAATGAAAAGTCGTTCTAATTATTATGCTTTTCATGCTGTTTTGCCCCAAAAAAAAAAAAAAAAAAAACAACAACAAATCAACGTTTTTTATTAAGCTAGTTTGGTTGCTAAATAAATTGTTTTAATAGATCTGTAACAAAAAACAACAAAAACAAAACAAATACAGCCACCACACAGACTTAGGTTTATTAAGAAACTGATATGAACAAAATTCTTAAGAATTCGATGATTTTCTTAAAACAATTGTTAATTAAATACACAACATCAACAACCACAAAAGCCGACCCGGACGCAACTATTTGTATTTGCTATACAGATGTTTTCGTTCCAATCAATTCGATAACTCATAACGTTTGGTGTAATTCAAGGCCAAATTCACCTCCCCTCCCTCTCCAACCCTCCCCTTGTTGCCCCCCCCCCATCACACCGTTAAGACGCGGTCACACTTTAGACCAACAAGGAAAGAAATGGATCAGCATTTAAATTCGAAGTAACGCATTCAATCCGTCATTTCCTTTGCCCAAAAATTATCCAGCAACTTAAAACAAAACACAAACCGCTGAAAAGAAACAAAACGAAAATACATATGACAATTATATAATTGCAAAATCCCTGCCGCCCACAATCCACAACCCACA
Source organism: Sylvicola fuscatus (assembly GCA_026546915.1). Classification (NCBI taxonomy): domain Eukaryota; kingdom Metazoa; phylum Arthropoda; class Insecta; order Diptera; family Anisopodidae; genus Sylvicola; species Sylvicola fuscatus. Next base: position 2,402 of record JANSTS010007011.1, read on the forward strand.
ACCCACAATCCCACAAAATCCCACAATCCCTCAATCCGTCAATTATTTCACGCGTCGAGTAAGTGCATCAGTGAAAAGCCATTGTTGTTTAATCCATGCGAGTTTTAATTTTTTTTTAAATTTAATTTTTTAGTAAAAGCCGTGAGCGTAAAAAGCTTTCGCGCTGATGCACATCCCACCATTATGGTAACATTTTACGACACAAAAGCACAAAAGCTGCTTAAATGTGTTATTTGTCAAATTTTTAGTGAAATGGAATTTATCAATTTCAATATAATTGTATTTTTGGTGCATTTAATTATACAATAAAATAATGATTTTTCTCTCTTTTTTTTCCCCTTGCAATTGTTTTCAAATTGATTTCGATGCGACCGATCTTCTTCGTCTCGTCTCTGCACGTCTCGTCTCCACGACGACATCGTCCATCCAAAATATTAATCTCTAAATCGTTGAACATTTCACCGACAATAAACACAACATTTGCATTAAGGAAATGTTTTTTTTTTTTTTTTTACTTTGTTTGTTTTAAATTTTAACGTAAAACAAAATATAATTATGTTTTTTTTTTGTTTTGGTTGTTGTTTTTATTTGATTTGCCGTCGCCTTGTCACATCGTTTATAATATTTGTGTAACCATTGTCCATTGAACATTGCAATCGGGGCGTTTCATGTGACTTAAAATGTCCTTTTTGAACTCCGTCGAACCGATACACGTTGGGAAAAATTCACTCTTAAATTAAAAACAACAATTACGTAACGTAACATTAATCATGTAAAAAAATGCAACAACAACAAAAAAAAAATGCATCTTTGCTACAACAGAAGGCATTCCCGAAGTTTATTACTTCGGACCATGCGGCAAATACAATGCACTTGTTATGGAATTGCTCGGTCCATCACTCGAAGATTTATTTGATTTGTGCGGCCGGAGGTTTTCCTTGAAGACAGTTCTCATGATAGCAATACAATTAGTAAGTACCTGGGTTTTATTTTTGAAGTAAATGATTTTTTACAAATGTATGCAACAACAAGTGCAAAGCAAACCACTTACTATTTATTTACATAAACGAACGTACAATAGATACGATTTACGTCAATAACTCAACTCAACTCAGCTCAACTCAATTTCAATCTCGAACAATACTCATAGTAATTATATTGAATGTACAATGAATTAAAAAGACGTCTTTATACAGTTCGATAAATCAAAGAAAAGCCCTTGTTATTTAGCTAATATAATAAGACATTGAGTTCTTGAGATTATAATTTGCAAATGGTTTATCTGTGCAATAAAAGCGTTTTTATGTAATTCATGTGCATCAACTGAACGAATGCATTTCTCATCCTTAAGTTATCAATGTAATTGCATCTCTTTATTATTTACATTAGCATTAACTGCAACCTGCTACAAGCTATTCGACGTTGCACATAGTTTCTGTGATCATTTTTTCCATTTTTCCATATATTTGCTCACTAATAATTTTTTTCTTTTGAAACTGCGGTTTATTTAGATTCCTTATGGTGTTGTATTTTAATTAGCTAACTTTCCTGTTGCCCTAATGTTGTTACTTCTTACTATTAATTACTTTTCTTAAGCCTATCTGTTAGTGGATAGTTAAGAAAAACACAGTTTCTTACGGCCTATTGTTGCTACGAATCACTCAATCTCAATCTTAAAAATGTCTTTCAATTCATTTTTGGTAAATTTTTATTTTTTTATTTTTTATTTTTTTGTTAACTGTTACTTAAGAATGCCTCATCAAGAGGGCAATCATCAACAAAAAAAGTTATTTCGCAAAAATGTTTGCGGTTTTACTTTATTTAATAATTAATTTATCTGGTTTTCTTGATTCAATTTAATATGTTTCGATGATTATAGAAATACGAATTAGTTTATAAGTAAGTCTAGGTCATCGCTGTTATCTGTCGATAACAATTATCAACGATTAATTGTATCTCAAACAATCATACGATTAATATTACAATATTACAAAAGCGGATAGAATTATCGATACGGTGCAATGAATATATGCTGCGGCTGCTTTTGTATAGAATGTATGAATGTATGCGCTGATAAATAAACTAAAATGCATATAAATTTCGCTTTTTTGTTTGTTAATGTACACTGTTTTCATAATTTTATTAAAATATAAGTACTAATCTACAATAGAAATGCATGCCATTTGTTTTAGTTTCATTTGTTAATTTATCTTTTGTTTGTATTTATCATTTGTTCAACGACAAAATTTGTATGTTTTGTTTTTTTTAAACTGAATTCTAAAATGTTTTGCGTTTTAACACATGCCTAAATCGATTAAATGTATTTAGACGGAGACTTTCGAATGAACAACGTGTCCTTAATGCAACTAATTGACCCTTTTTCCACATTTATAGCTTCATCGGATCGAGTATGTTCATAGTCGTCACTTAATTTATAGGGATGTCAAGCCAGAAAACTTTCTGATTGGTCGGTCATCAACAAGACGTGAAAACATTATCCACATAATCGGTAAGTGGCAAATTGACAATCGCAGCACTATTTATGTTGTGTGGCTCATCAAACAGCAAACTGATCGTCGTTGTCTATGTTGGCTTTGTTGCGCAGATTTCGGTTTAGCCAAAGAATATATTGACTCGGAAACAAATCGACATATTCCATATCGGGAACACAAGTCACTGACGGGAACTGCACGATATATGTCAATAAACACTCACATGGGCCGCGAGCAATCTAGACGTGATGATTTAGAAGCTTTAGGTCATATGTTTATGTACTTTCTAAGAGGCTCACTGCCGTGGCAAGGCCTTCGAGCTGACACACTAAAGGAACGCTATCAAAGAATTGGTGATACTAAACGAGCAACACTTATTGAGGTAAAATCTTTCAATCATTTATTTACGTCGTTTTTTTTTTGTTTTCTGTTTTTATTTGGAATATTTGTTTGTTTGTTAATTACTTAGGTGTTATGCGAAAACCGTCCTGAGGAATTTGCCACCTATCTGCGGTATGTGCGGCGGCTGGACTTCTTTGAGACGCCCGATTATGATTACCTGCGAAGACTGTTCCAAGATTTGTTTGATCGGCAAGGCTTTGTGGACGACGGCGAATTTGACTGGACAGGAAGACCACTGGTAAATCTATATATTCTATTGACTTACTAATTGTTTCCTCTATTGTTTGATTCTTGTTTTTGGTTAACAAAACGACGTCGACTCGTTTTTAATTGGAATTTTGTTTATGAAGCCTCCAAATTTTCACATTTTGAGGCAATTGAGATGTGCACCACCGTCTCAGATTGCAAAGAACAAATCGGATAAGGTGAATCGAAATGTATCGCTAAATATATTCCGAACATATAGCTATTTAATCAATTTAGTGTATATCGGCTAAATGTCTGTAGTTCATTTTCTTAAGATTTATGCTCTTCAATACGTTCATCCTAAAGTTGAAGCAACAAAAAAGTAAGCTGATGTTTTCATATCTACACAAACTGCTGTAGGAAGTTCTAAGAACGCTCCTTTGATGAAAATCCCTTTGATATTCTGTTGCATTCACGAAAATGCGCAACCTTGAACGCTGCATTTCGCTAACACCGCCATCGTTCGGAGTGATGGCAAAAGTAATAACTCTGATATTGAACTTGATGTATTCTCAAAGGTGAACAATTCGCAAACTGCCAGCAACTATTAATTAGGTCGCGAGTGCATTATGATTAAATATCGCAGCATCGTTCGGTTTATTGGAGATTAATATCTCATTTGAATCTGCGATACAAACGCGAGCTGAAAAAGACATTACTTACGCTCGATGTTTTTCATCTGTTCAAGGAACGAAAACAATCAGTTGATGGAATGGATGTTTGGATTTACTTATTTTGCTGTAATAAATTCTTAGAACGCTCCTTTGATAACATTTCTTTGATTTTGCGTTGCATTTCAGAGTTGGACGTCATTTTACGGATGCCGTGAAAATAAATTCAATAAATTTCACATAAATGAATTTAGAGTTGAACTTATTAGTTGTAGTATTTACGTATTATCCTTAGCATAAGCTTGAACTCCAGTATTCAGTGCTTTGTTTGTTTGACATTTTGCAAATTATTTTATTCTAATTAAGTTCGTTTTTTTTTGTTAAACTTTATTTATAGTCGACGCCTGTGAGTTCCTTGCAGACGGGGCACGAGGTTGTTATATCGCCAAATCGGGATCGTCATACGCCTGCAAACAAGGTAATTTCAATGTTTTGTTTCCTCTAAGTTCATTGCCAACAAATTTAGTGGATTATTGTTATTTCAAATGTTAATGAGCATGCAAAGTTTTGGCCAATTTTTTTTTTTAATGTTATACTAAACAATGAATCATTGAATCGTGCAATACGTCGGAGTAAAACGGCAAAAAAAAAACAAAACAAAACAAAAAAACAACAACACCTGTTTGAACATTGCTTAACGATTTATTAGTTGTCTCAAGAGCTTTTTATAAACTATTTATTCTATCAACATATCACTGACGATAAAATAGGCGATTGAATATTTCGACTACGACGGTGCTGAGTTCATGGATGAAACTCTGTTAATACTGGAAGAGGTTAGATTATTGCCGGCAATATAATGTTGATTAAGTCTTGACACTTGACACAAGAAAACGTATCGCTCTTCTTTCAACTTAAGATGTTAGTGGTTGAATCAGTCAGTAATGTTGAAGATGGCGTTTCCGTTTCACCATCAATAGGTGTAGTTTGTTTGGAGTTGACAAGAAAACATCGTTTGTAGACTATTTCATGTAGCATCAAGACTCCAGCGCCTTTAAGAAACTCATTTAAATGTTGTAATTTAAAACAAATTATCCCATATTTACTGCAATAGAATTGTATTGTGTATTCATAAAATATTTATTTGCATTTATCGACTATGTAGTTCGTTTGAATCGCTGATTTTTTTTTGAACGGCATATTACTAACTCTATGTATTTTTTTTTTGATTTTTCTCTTCTGTTTTTCCGATTTCTTTACTTGGTCGTGTGTGTGTGTGTGTCTGTGTGTTGTTTTGCGCAAAAAAAAAAAACAAACAAACAATATCCTGCCAACAATCTACGCATTTCGTTCGAATTGCGTCTTTGAAACGACGTCTTTCGACGGAATCTGTTGATTTGGCGGTTCTTGTCCAACAATTGCTAATCAAACAAACAACTACAACAACATTTGATGAATCATCTGTTCAAACACACTCAATTACTAAAAAAAAATTATAAAAACATAAAGACAAATGCCAAGGGAAGTGGTGCCGTCGGCGTTGAAGGGAATAAAGTTGGCGCTACGCTGGGTAATTTAACACCAGCTGACAGACATGGCTCCGTACAGGTATGTACCCAAATTCTTTTAGCTACCACTTTTTTGTTGTGTTGGTGTTCTTTGTTCGAATTTTCATTTCATAAACAATTATGATACTTTGTGCTATTTACATGATTTACCAATTATTACAAGTTTATTGAGGATTTAGGAAACTGGTGTAATGCTAGAAAATGTTTCCATTAGGTGGATTTGGTGGATAGTTATGAAGACAGCTATAGTTTTGATAAAACTACACAGGGTGGTGCAATTTCACGTTTCCAAGGTCATGTTTTGTTTGACCATTCCCACCAGCGTAAACATTTTCGACAAGCAGTTCTTGTATTAACTCAATTACAAGAAAAAAAATTCCGGGAGATTTTCCAACGCTTCTGATTCGTAGACGGTGGCTTCCTAAATATATTGTTTTTAGGTTTCTTGTTTATTGTAAAGATTAATTATTAATAGTAGCTGTTTTAAATGTTATTATGTATAGTCGTAAAAGTTACAGTTACTTCTTGTTATATTGTGCAGACTATCTTTTTTTTGGCCATTTCTCTTCTAATGTTTTCTATTGATTTGTTCTACATGTCATCGAGGTACTTGCCCACGATTATTTTTGTATGCAACTTACTGCAAAGTACACTTAATCCAAAGTATCGACACAATGTCACAATCGATGGAAAAAGTTGTAGATGCGACTGATCCGTTTCAATTGTTATAAATAGTATAAATACCTGCTTCCTATTGAATGTCCTTGCAGTTTTTAGTTCATATGTAAATCTCCTGTAACGATTTTGCAAAATGTGAAGTGCATCTGCATGTAGGGAATCACGTCGAAATCACGCATGCAGCAACAAGCACGTTACTTTGCAACGGCTTAAAACTATGTTGCCCCCCTTCAGCTATTCTATTTCAACAAAAATGATTTGTTGAAACAATATCCTAATTCAGACACTTGTCATCGAAGAGTCCTGAATGACGTTGCATTTGTGCATATTAGAGCTATTGCATTTTTGTATCGTTCAGGTAATCCGTCTTAATACCATATCGTCACAACGCGTAGAGAACAAAGTACCTACAAATGATCTAAGAAAAAATCATTTTAAGAACCACCCAACATTTTATGTTACGGCATGAACATCGTCAATATGTTACATTCACTAAACACTAGCTAATTGCCGTCACACATTAAGATGGCTACAGCAATTGTTTAATCTCCTCTACACCACATTCAAACTTCACCACAAACCTGATTCACTGCTAAGAAATCTTCAATCAAAGTCCTTGCAAATCAATGATACAACAATGAAAAAATATTTTCAAACGAAGAGAGCACATTCATTTGTTTATTGTACTATTGTCGTATGTCCGTTTTGGAAGCAAAGATCTTGTACTAATGCTGGCACAACGATTGTGCGCATTCTTCTTCTTGTGCCCATTTTGGTGTGCGGCCGATTTGCAGGTTGTGAGCTCCACAAATGGTGAACTAAATGCCGATGATCCAACAGCCGGGCACTCAAATACTCCAATAACGCAGCCACAGGACGTGGAGGTTCTTGTAGATGAGACAAAGTGAGTAAACCATTGTTATGTTATAAGGACTCTTATGCTTAAGGAAATCCGTTTTTCTTCTTTTTTTTGCACAATTTTGCACTTAATTTCATTGAAAACTGAGTAGAAATTAAGTTTATATTGTTGTTGGTACAACGATTGTACGTAACAATTAAAAGATTTTGTCAGATTAGCCAAGCTAAGACGCTTAATGTCTTATCGATGTTGTTCAATTTAAATATTGATATATGACTCACGTATAAACCTAATTACTCTCGGTTTAAAACAAATACAATTTTTTCTTATTAATTTACACTATTTAGTTTGTTAAACACGATTATTAACGTATTATTTTATTTGTGTGCTTTCTTTTAATTATGTCGTATCGTCTATCCAACTGGGCCTCTCTATCTCTATCTATCTATCTATCTATCTCCAAATGTATATGCATATTTTGATTGAAAACATAAAATGACAACAACAACATTGCATTGTTAGAATATTTTTGTGTTGCTTGCCAAGACATTTGTGTCCCTATTAACTTGATATATTGTAAAAACAAATTGTGTGAAGAGGCTGCGATTTTAATTGCGTTTATTATTGATTATGATATAGATTTTAAGGAACTAATGTAACATTTCAACATTGGAATGATTGTTTCTACATGTAAATTTTTTGAATGATAGATTCTAATCTATTTGATTCGCAAAAACGTCTCTAAATTGTTTTTTTTTTTCTTTTTCTCTTTTTTTAAATGAATTTAATATTCGAAAGGCTGTAATAAGTTGTTAATAAATTAAATTGTGTAGCTACGGTACATGAACTTATTGTTTGTTTCTTCGAGTCATTCATTGAGATCGAACCATTAAGATTATTGTGAGATAGAAATGCATTTCAATTACACAAATCGTTCGTTGAGATACTGCCTCCCCCTCCCTCAACAGCGAGCCAGCATCGCGGATCCGCCGTATATTCATTGAGCGTGAAAATTCTACAACGATAGACCGCGGCTGCCAAAGTGCGCGGCTTAGGTGAATTTATGTAGTGTTTGTACATACATAAGTAGTTTGTTTTTCTTTTCATAACGGGCCCAGGGGAGTTCCTGACACATATTACAACTAGACTTTTTGTAAAATTTTATTTCTTTATTTTTAAATTACTTGGAATTACTTGTTCTACAGTAAAACTTTTCTTTAATTATCAGCAAACTTTCTTACAATAAATTAACCAATTTTAATGTATTGTTTTATTTTTTTTTTTGCATTTTAAGTTTTATTGTATCTCGCTTCAAAACTAAATGAAGCTATGAATGTGCGTATTATAACAAATATGTTGTGTATGTTGCAGGTGTTGCTGTTTCTTTAAACGTAAGAAGAAGAAATCATCGCGTCAAAAATGACTAGAAGCAGTGCAGTGTAGTCCAGAACGCGAGGCTGTTACTTTGCTTCGTGCCACGTCACATTCGAACTCTCGGGATAGTGTACTAAATCCAAGTCAAGATTATGTTCAAGCATCATCACAGCATACGCTGCGTTATCCATCCGCGTCGATATTGACGCCAACACCAACCAACACACCGACACTACCGTTGTAAATGTATTTCGTCTTTCAACAATGCTAGTTGTTTTCTTTTTTGTTGTATTTTTTTTTTTTTTTTTAAGAAATTCTATTTGTTTCAAAATTTTGATTTTATGTTGTTAACCTTTCTTTTTCGTTTGAATTCTGTTAGTTTACTTGTATTTTAAGTAATTTTGTAATTACTGTGTTTACAAAAAAAAAAAAAAAATGAAGAAAAAAAATTTGTATCTATTAGTTTAGTATCATCACACAGTTTGCATGAATAAGATCGCTAGAGCAGACATTGCATGATAACTGATGTTTGTTAGATGCCTTATTTTTGTACAAACTGTTTTCGTTTGGTAATCAGTCTGCTACGAGAAAAAAACATTAATTAAGTTTAAAAACCATTGTACAAACCACACATTAAGTTATTTTATAAGCAGAAATCAACAACTAAAATATTTTCTAGTGCAGTAATAAATTGATGAAGTAACAGTAAATTTACATAAATCAAGGAAATTTAAAAAATCTGTAAATGACAACAAATATTTGATGGTCATTTAAATCAATAATAATTCTGAATCACTTTTTAATCTGAAATGAAAATTACTATTTTTTTTTTATATATAACAAAATGATAACAAAAAATTACAGTTGAAATATGTTTTTTTTTTGGCATATTTTCTAATTATTATTATTGTATTGATTATAGAAGACTTTTCAAATAATTTCTGAAATGTTTATAATTAAACTTTACTTAGAAAATTAAATTACAATTATGTGGATACCAACAAAAAAAAAACACAGAAAACAATGAATTACCAACCTGAAAAACAGTTAAAACTGCATACTTATATACATAAACTTTATAATTACAACAAAAAATGTCGAGAATTCAATCGGTGGCTGTACATTAAGATGATTCAAAGGAATCGTCTTTGTCATGTACAATGCCTAAACAGTTGTGTACCGCATTTAATGTTTTATTTATATTATCTTATTTTTTGAGAGCCTTAAACATTTCTAGTAGGTACATAAATATGATTGAAATGGAATTTGTTTTATCGATTACTATATGTACTTAAAATATCAAATTCCACCCATTTTTAAGTTTGTACTTTATCAAAGCCATCAATTGCTGAATCGATACTTAATGGTTGCCATTTTGTGTTGTCTTTGTTTACATAAAATTCAAATTCTTAATACATAAATGTCACAACATTCAATATGACGTCACTTTGTTGCAAAGAACCATTTAGCATAATTGCTTCATCATCCAAAGGTGGAAAATATGATTTTTATTGTGACAAACAAAAAACAAACATTCGACCATGAAACTATTAAGTCACAAAAATGATTTTCGTATCTATTAACAAAGGCTGACATCGGCGATCAACTTACTTAGATCTCAACCTTAATTGCAATAAAGTCTCGCTCGAAACGATCTTGTCATGCAGTAATGTAACAAACAATTCATTCATTATTATTTATTCACGTTGTTTTGTGTATTTTAATTTTTTTTTTTTTGTTTTTGAAATTCATTTTCAACAATTTATCATCATGAAAGAGAAAATACAAAGAGTTAATATTTGCGATTTGACTACCACACAGTTCACAGTCCATGTATGACGTATGACACAGAAAAAACCACCCCTTTCCCCACCCATCGCCATCAGCCACACATGGGACGTGCGTCGCGCCAAACTCTAAATTCAATTTAAACCAAACAAACAAATTATATCAATTAGTATCAGTTGGGATCGATGCACGGTAAAACTAAACATAGAGACACAAATACATGTAACGGGACTTTGACAAACTTTAAGCCACTTAAATATACATATTTCAATTAAATATAACCACCAATCAATCGAAAACAAAAAGAATCGAGTGACTTTAAATATGTATGGCCAAACACATGCACACACCCATATGCATTCACATGTGTAATAATTGTAATTGTTTTTTATTTTATTATTTTAATGAAAAAGGATATCAATACGTAATTCATGACTCATAAAAAGAAGATTGACTGAATTTCAACATTAAAATATTAAATATTTGTATTGCATTGGAAGTGAAGCTACTAATTATCACAGACAGGAGAAAATATCCTTAAATCACAACGTCAATGCTGTTTTTTTTTTTGTATGCAGCAATCATAAAACATAACATAGTGAAGAAACATTCCGCAATTCGTATTCTATCAAATTTGTTGCTTCGTTTGTGCCACAACCATTCAACGATTATTTCATTCATTATTTGTATGTGAAAATGTTGTCGCTTCCATTGTGTGTAATCTATTGATGTTTATTTAGTTTCTTTCATATGCCATTACGAGTTACGACTGGACCAGCTTTTAATGATGGAAACTAAACACAAAACCATTTAAACATAATTATGAAATGTATATAATTTAAACTAAGCAAACGCATAGAATGATAGTTAATGTAACACTTGAACATGAATTGTTGAGTTGAATAAATCAACCAAAGCGCGGATAACTACTGTAAATGAACAACACTTTATGATAAGAATGTACGACGATGATGAGGAAGTAAATGAACCGCTTACGAGGAAAGGTGTAAACACAATTAGCTAATTAAAACAAAATGAAGCGAAAAGATTAACAAAAAAAAAATTAAAACAAAACAAAAAGCGCTTATTGTAATATATTACGATAAAGTGGAGGGGAAAAAATAGTTTATTAAAGAAACAAACAAACAAACAAAAAAAAAACAAAAACTATGTATTGTGTAAATTTGACTCTTATTGCGCATTTTATTTGTCAACACGTTGAAAAGTTTCATTTTTAATTTTTACAATATTTTTATTAATACTATTATCATTGTTGTGTCAACACTATTTTTTATTATTTTTTAATTTATATCGCTGTAAGTCCAATTGATATCTTTTGTTTTTTGTTGGTTCGTCATGTACTTCGTTTGGACTGTGTTATACTTAATCGTACCACCAAAATGCAATGCTTCAGTGCATCAATTAATTTGCCTTGCGATAGTTAATGCATAAATTCTCACACTACATAATTCATATTGTAGTCTTTATTCGTTTCACTACCAAGGCCTTTGCGCTGAAACGTTTCAATTGTAAATAGCGTAAAAAAATAAAAATTACAAAACAGAAAAATCTGAAGATCTTAAACAAAACACATCTCAATATCGATAAAAACGACAGCCCAACCGCGAATACTCGTCGGTTTGTCACTTGTATATTATGGCAAAGTATTTAAGTAAAGTAATGAGTTCGAGTTTGAGCATTTTATTTATTAATGTAAATCCGCCATAAATTCTATCATCGGTTTCCATTCATGTTACTTCAAGAACAGGAAAATGGAAAAGCAGAAGCAATGCATTTTTAAGTTTCCATTGTAATTGTTGCTATTCCCCATTCACATAATGAGTCCAAGAAAATCGTGTTTTTCTTCTAATTGCATTGCTCTAACTTATTTATTTTGTGACTTCAATTAATTTCTATACGCCTTTCCATTATTTCACCGTTCATCAATGTACTAATCCTAAATTCGCGCTCATTCTCTATGTGAATGTAGAAGAACAAGTTGACCGAAGCGATGAAACATAAACATAATTTCTCTTTACAATAAGCGACCAATTCATTGCAATTTAATTTCAATGGCGTCGATTTGCCGCCACTGGACTCGGAACGTTAGTATCTGTGTTCTGTTTTTTCCTTTTTCACAAAAACGATAAGAGGCATAATATATCTAAAGCGGGGTAAAAAAAAAACTAGAAAAATAAAAAAATTTAAAGAGATATGAGAAGAAGAAACAGTCAAACTGACGAGTTAAGAAATGTGTTGCAAAAGCATTTTTCTTTTCCATTTTACGTTGTCTTAAACATAATTTTAATTTAATTCAAAAAGCATGAAAATAAAAAAAGAGAAGAATAATGTTAATGTAAAATTCAATAAAATGATAAAAAAAAATATTGAAAACAAGTAAATATACTAAATTTGTATGTGTATATAAAATTAATTCTCTTATTATCTGAATAAAACCAAGACAAGAATGCATAAACAAGGTTATTATTAATACAATATATTACAATTAAATGTGAGGAGAAGTGAAAAGGAGGTGAAATGAAATGTTCTGTTATTAAAGAAAATTAATCGTAATCTTTAAGAGACATCAATAAACATAAGCTGTACAAGAAGATTTTTGTTTTAATTAAGAGTTGCAATCATTTTAGATTTTAATCAGAATAATATTTGCATTAGTTTAGTGCGTGTAAGTGAGAAATTAAATAAGAAAATAACATCCAATCTAGCAAAAAACCCACGAAAACTAACCAATCAGAAAAATCGACGTTTTTCCGAAGTTTCAACGAATTTCAGCTAGTCAGTTAGTTTCGTTTTCAGGGAATTGATTTTTTACATTTCGAACATTGTTTTTGCAGCAAAAAAAATTGTAACACGAATTCGTCGAATCATGGCGAAATTCAGATCTGGGTAACAGGAGCGCAGAAATCTGCAGCAGAACAATATCTAGCAGAAAAATTACTATTTCCCGATAGATGGCACTCAAACAAAACTTATTTCGATCTATCCGAGACATCAACCAAAGAGCTTTACACCAAAAAAAATTCTCAACGCCAAGTGGTGGATATTCAAATTGTGGCGTCATCTGTTGCTAATAGGACTCATCACTTGAAGTTTTACAACAGAATGCAACAACAGTGAAGCAGTTTTCCAAGCAAAAAATCCTGGACTGATTTTGTTAATTTTTGGCACTTTTTTTGCAGTTCGTCTTAATAAAATGAATAGAAAGTGCATCTAAATGCACTTTATATCGAAAATAATCAAAACTG
>JANSTS010007013.1:0-13759 GCA_026546915.1 Sylvicola fuscatus
TATATAATATATAGAGCGAAGGTAGATAGGGCCATTCTTCGCACTTGACTTTTCTCTTTTCGTTTTGCACGATTGGGAATATTACGATTCGCGCGTACGTCGGCACGATAATTATATATATAATAAAGATATGCCACCAACAATATATGTATAATATAAATTAACTACACTTCCAAAAAACATATAAAAAAATTGAATAAAAATTGTTTGACCGCAAATAAAGTGTTTTTCTTTTGTATTTCAAAAAAAGGAAGAACATTAATTTTGGTTTCTTTACCAATGCATTTGCACTAAATAATTTAGAATTACTTGTCCCCAAATTGTTATAATTTATTGAACGATTTATTTATCGACCTCCGAATTAAAGGAATTTTTAAATTAAAATAAATTTCTTCGTTGAAATTGAATTAATCGAATTAAATTATGAAGAATAAGTTAACAATATTTTTCTCAGAAAAATGAAGAAATGCTAGATTAAATTTACATGAATCGGGCTATCAAAATGCACATTACTTTTACTTTATTTGTGTAAATTTTTCTTTTAAGCGACATAAACTATTAACTAAAAATTTTGGGCAAAATTTAATCGCCTATCAGCATCATTGTGCATTATAAGCAGTATTTTAAATATAAAATGTTTCACTTCTTTGATGGGCTACGGACAGATTAATCGCAAATCGCAATCGTTCTTGGTACTTTTTGTTGGTATTTGTTCCGAGATCCGTCCAAGCCGCTACATTAAAAAAAAATTGTTTCTAATGAATACATAATTATGTTCAGGGCTGGATTTTTTAAATTCAACAGAGGATCCGTAATCAATGCAATATCCAATTATTGTAATTTATCGTCTTATCAACTTTGTATATCATTTAATGTCCCCAAAAAAAATCAAAAGGACAAGAACGGATTGAAATTATAAACAAAAGATAAATAAATTTAAAAATTAAAGAACCTTTATTTTAGATTAAATTTGGAATATTAAAAGCGATCCTTATCCCAAGAAGTTCATTACGACCAGGTGCAGAATGACGTGGGCGAAAATAAAGTCAGCAAAGCCTCTCTCTGGCGAAATTCCCAGGAACTGCGCCTTGTTTTGAGGGTTAGTTTGCAGTCTCAGGCAAACTAAAACAAAACAAATATTTCATTGGTAAGCACCAATTGAATGCAATTTCAAGATTACCTCCAAGAATGAAGCAACTGATGGTGGAGATGAAGCCGGAAAGGAACGAGTTGAAGGGAAACGTGCCGACAAGGCAGCAGTACACAAATTGTACGACGCCGGTTAAAACGATGTAGAACAGGTAGGCGTCAATCAGCTTCAATTTGTTTGGTGTATTGTGGACGTATTCGTCGTAAAATTTGTTCATAACAACTTTAAGGCTCGTCATTTTGAGATAATTCTTTTAATTTGTAAGAAATGTTTTCAAGCTTTTATTTCGAAGGCGGCCGACTCGCGTTCACGTCATCAAATAAAAATTTGACATATTAATCAATTATATATGTTTATTGTGAATATATAATATGTAAACATCAAAAACATATGTATTAACTAGTTTCATGGCATCTAACGTTTTTCGGTGCTGTTTGTATAATCATTGACCTAAATTAATAGCCGCGTGCGCGCTATAAAGATAAAAAAGAAATACTTTTGAATATCTTTAATACTTTATAGTTTTTCTTTTGAAACATCAAAGAGATATCCTCTAATATTGGCATTTGTTCTTAATTTGCGTATTATATATAAACAGATATATATATGTATTATGTTAGAGTTGTCACATCGTCTTTGTTTACGCGGTATTTTGAGGTTAAATTCCATGTAATAATAGCACAATATAATTGGATATTGTAATTTTTAAAGTGAATTAACTTGTATTTGCGGAAAAGAATGACTGGATTAATGATGGAACCAAATGATAAATCTTTTGAATTGAGGCAAATTCTTTGTGACATGAATGTTTTAACACGTTCTGATGGTTCAGCATTCCTCGTGCAAGGTAAGTTTTTTTTTACTCAATGTTGTTCAAACGATCTATTAAGAAAAAGACGTTATTGTCTTAAATGAAACAAATCATATTATAGAATTTTTAATCGCTTGATTCATTTATTTGCTTCCATATTTAATTTCCCCAAACTTCAAACACTTTCAAAAATGTGACAGTAATACCTAGAGTTACGATTGTGTGATCTCAAGAGGGTTAGCCGTGATTCCAATAAATTTTTTTTTTAAGTTTTAAAAGATTACAGTAAATCCAATCACGCATTAAAAACATAAATTCTGAGCTCATAATGTAATTTTAAATATAGTATGAGATATTAAATTGATTTTTCATTTTCTAAGCAAGCAAGTTTTGATAAATTCGTTTAATATCAACCACATTTAATGTACAGCATAGAACTGAACCATTGAATTTATTCAATTTAATATCTGTTCATTTTTACAGGACAAACGGCTGTAATGGCATCAGTGAATGGTCCCATAGAAGTGCGTCTTCAAAATCTTCAAATTGATAGCGCAAACGTTGAAGTCTACTACCGCCGACGCTCTGGTCAGACTGCAGTTGGCGAGCGTATGTGGGAGCAAGTGGTTCGAAGCACATGCAAAACTGCCATTTTAGCGGCCATCTACCCCCGTACAGCAATCTCAATTCAGCTCCAGGAAATGGAAGATCGTGCAGGAGTGAGAAAATTCCGTTTTTCTATTTTTCCTTAACTTACTAATTTAAAATCCATTTAAGCTCCTGGCTTGCGCCATCAACGCAGCGTGCCTGGCTCTCTTAAATAGCGGCTTAGCTATGCGTTTTCTAGTTGGGGCTGTCCATTGTATTTTAGATAAAAACGATGAGCTTATACTGGATCCTGACCATCGCCAAGCTACGGCAGAGGTAACGAAGGCTAGCTTCACATTCGCTTTTGATTCGGGACATCAAAAGACTGTTGCAATTCATTCCAATGGTCAATTCACACTGGGGCAGTTTAATGATGCGCAGGAGTTGTGTCGGGCGGCGAGTTCTGAATTGTTTAAACGGTTTCGTGAAATCATTGGTGAATTTAAGAAATGATGTTTAAACTATCGTTACAAAATACATTTTTTATTTTATTTTTGAACCTCCATTTTTTATAGATTAGTGAGTAAGAAAATTCACGATTTTTTCAGGTTCGTCGTCTGTGTCTTTCGCCTTGATTGGTTGCTTTTTTTTTAAATTGGGTTAACTTGAGATTTTATAGCAAAAACGCCGTCAAGCTAATTCATATCAATGCGCCGTTAAGTGATAAATAATTAATCAGGCGCACATTAGTCACATCACGTGCTCTATTGTTGCCTTTCCGCAAGAATCATTTCACCTTTTTCTTGTCGTCGTGTAAATTAACTCTTCAATTCCATTACGTTCGTAATCCGTACAAGGACGACCTCCTGCTGCTATTAATTTTATGCATTTATACGCAACGAATCCAGCGTAATTAAAATGCAGACATTGCTGCTAAAATTCAATCGAATATACATAAGGGCTTTGCCAGGCCTTCGATGCAGTTCAGTTGCAGCGGGGTGTCGTGCTCCTTTTTAATGCAAAGTTACAAAAGCGACGAAGCACAATTCATTTGTGGTAAAATGCTGTTGAAAAACGTTTTCGCTGCGACTATTTATTTATGTATTTATGTTGTTTTTCCATGTCTCCGTTCAAATTGATGATCATTAATGCCGAATGAAACGCTAATGAAACGCGATGAAAAGCAAATAGGATGACGGAAAACTCACAATCCTGTAATGGTTCATGTGTTGAAGAACAAAAGCCGCTGCCGTAACCCGTAATCGTTTTCGTTGCGTCCCGTAAGACGCAAGAAGCAGCGGCCACCTCCAACAGTTGCATGCACCACGAAGGCTGCAGTTTGTTTTGGTTATGCGATTTGAAGATGAAGCGGCGAATGATTGTGAATGCCATCGGAAGCGGGGGCACGAAGGATGGTGTCATATAGAAAAACAATTATTTACCAGCTTTATGCGTCAATAATTTAAACAATTTTATTTGCTAGCGGGAAATACGACAGCCCAAATGAAACCGAAGTTGCAAGGGGAATGAGGAAAACGAGGTCAATCAACGGTAGGATTTAAGCTGGCGAAAAAGAGCGGCCCAGCAGTGGAGAGCTGCCGATGCTATGGCGATGAGGCGAGCCATCAAATAGCAGCGCAGTGCTGCACAAATGGTTTTATTAATGAATCGTCGTGTTGCGGTTTTGCTCATTTCGACGCTTTATCAATTTTATTATTTCAAAGGTGGCTAGTTTTTGTTGCTGCGGTTGCGTCGTCTGCAGAGGAAGATCGCCGGAAAGCGGAGCAGAATCAAAAGTGATTTAAACACAGTTCCAAAGATTATAAATGATTGATAATGACGTCAATTTACAGAAACGAATCATTTAAAGATTAATCGAAATCAATCTCTAAAATTACTTTTGATTTCTAGATATTTTTTTCCTGATTTCCGGTATCAATGACATTTTATTCGAATTATATTTTATTGCTTTCTAATCTGATAACGCTCCTTTAATAAGAGTAGTTTTTAAAATGTTTAAAATCTAATTTGAAAATTCGTATCATTTTTAACAAGAATTGTATTTCCATTGTCCATACTTAAACGGTAACATCGTCAATTTCACTTGTATTCAAGGAGTCAGAAGGTAGCAATTTGCTGTAATTCGCGTCTATAGCTAAAGATCACTTTTGCTACCATTTATCACTCCCAAGATTCCCTTCGTTTTGTAGTTGACAGACCAACGAGCTGCACTGCACAACAGAAATGTGGCGAATGATGAAAAATGCTCGAATAAAATAAATAATTGGCTTAATGAAGGGGCACTGCGTCCGATTACTACTCCTCTTTGTCAAACCATATAATTTTATTCTTTTGTGCTTTGATGCGCAAAACCGAAAGCGTTCGAAAACGATCAAGAAAAATATATTTAATCGTTTAATGGCGGGGCTACCAATTCAATGCCCCTGGATAAATGGTGGCCATAAAAAACGGCATTCCATTAAGTTATGTGAATTACTTAATTAACAACGCATTAATTTATTTAAGGTGACGGCGAGGAGCGAATCCAGATAGCTTCTTATTGGGCAAGTGGTCACGCATCGTTTTAGGGAAATGCGTGAAAGTTAGAGCTACATATTGTCTCGTTTTTGCGATGTTGTATGATCATTTGGAATGAAAGCATCTATGCATTTGAGGCAATTGCAGACTGCTTTTATGTTTCGTGAGATGTTGACGGTTCAAACAACGAATGAGCAGTACAATTCGAGTATAATTGAACGCAAATGAATCAAATAAATCAAAAAACGGATGCTACAACACAATAAGGCAGCAACCCGTAGTTGGAGTTACAAACAGTTTTCCGACAATGGCAATGGACGTTTAATCATGATCGTCAACCTCCTCAATCCTCATTGATCAGCCAACGATTTAATTGGTAGTTTGTAATTTTTTCTGTCATTCCATCTTCGGTTGCGACATTCTTATACATTGTTTAAGACGTTCATTTTGAATTAAAAACAAAGACTGCATCAATTAAACTTACAAACTGAACTGCGCTAACGCAACCAGCCTTCAATGAGTAATTACTTAAAATTGTATATATTATAATATATTTTCTAAATTGCAATTTTATTTAAAAATATAAATTATTAGTTAAAGGTAGTCGTTAAAGACATTTTAAAACAAATACTGACCCACATGCAAAATAATTCTTTTCAGGATGTAGGGGTCTGAGACTAAGGTTCCTGTATTCTCAACCTACTCTCATTCTTATGCATTTTCCAAAAAATAGTTCTACGAGCAAAAACATACAAGACATACCAACTTAGCGCAAGATTAACGAATCATAATTAGTAGTTAATTAGCAAAATTCATAAAGTCAAACAGGGATGTCAAGGGAGATTGAATTTACACGAAAGAGATGTATTTCTACAAAAAGTATTTGAATTCAATCATTCTTAAATGATGTACTTTGGGTGTTGAGATCAGAACATCTTATAACTGAAAATTGAAAAAATATCTTCATCTTGCATCGGTAAATTCGCTAATGGACTTCGTGTCAATAAATATGTTTGAAAGCATAAATCATTCGGCACTCTTTTCGATCCAAGGAATTGCGAACAATCAATAAAGCATCAGAAAGAAGCACACGTGAATGTAGTCGCGCTGAAGCAACAAAAAAAAAAACAATAGGCACACCGACAAAAATCAATCGTATTTATGCAAAAACTGAAACTGCCCGTCTTCCACATTGCAATTTCGTTGCTGTAATGTGCCGCTTTTCCCAATGTGCACTCCAAATGCTCCCGACGACACCCCTTCTACACCGCCGACGACCCCACCTGCACCCGTCCGTGTCATATTGTGCTTTTGTTTTATTTCGCGCGGAAGCCTTCAAACGGCGCAATATTTTCCAATCTGCTTGTTTTGAGTTGTCGTTTTTGTTGTTGTTGTTGTTGTTGTTGTTGGTGTGTTGCTCAATGCACCTCACCCTGCCTGCCACATGCAAATCTCGCGCGGTCAATTTTTATTTCGTTTTGATTTTTTTTTTTTGCAAAATTGTATGCAAATCCAAATCAAGAGAGAGAGACCAAAGAATTGCACTCACCGGCATATATGTATAGCAAACCTGCAGTTTAAGCGATGCAAGCAAGAACAAAAGACTTGTGCAACGTGCATTTCAGGTGGAGGAGGGTGGACGCAGTGGGGCGGCACTGTGGAAGGCGCGGCAGGCCAAGACAAACTGACTGAACGTAAGAGCGCCGAGTGCGAGTGAAATTTAGAATAGTTGGCAGCGATGAGTTGGGGTGGTTGTGGGCAGTGGGCAGTGGGTGATTGCGCGCCACATGTGTGTTTGTGTGCTGGAAGGCGAAAACCCGAATTACCATATTCAAATTAATTCATTGTTTCTTTTAATGTACATATTTTGCTTTATTTCTGGACGGTGAGTTCATTTCCACTGGCCGGGAGTGCTGGCAGGGAATGGGGCAAACAGAACGAAATTAAATTGTGGAAATCACGTCGAAAGTTCCATAAACGTTGGCTATGACTGCAATGCATGTGGTAGAGGTGAGCATCATGGCGTTGCAGTTGTGTGCGCAGAATTGAGGGGGTAAAATTGATGGAAATATTAACAAGAAAATGACGAAGATAACGACGAGGAGGAGCGAGTAAAAAACGCACTGAGCCTTGGAGGAATATTCTGCTCGCTTACAAGACACACATATATGGAGATAAAAGTTGGTTATTATACGA
The DNA here is from genome assembly GCA_026546915.1 of Sylvicola fuscatus. Lineage (NCBI taxonomy): Eukaryota > Metazoa > Arthropoda > Insecta > Diptera > Anisopodidae > Sylvicola > Sylvicola fuscatus. The sequence goes on from JANSTS010007013.1 coordinate 7,284, forward strand.
GGATGATGCGGCTGGTATGTAGAAAGGTATAACATTTGAAAGAGAATGGCCGACCAAGATAAAGTGCAATTTAAACGCACAATAATGATTGGCAACGATTTTTAGATGATCTTAAAGACGATGCTTAGCCGCGGATAAACATCGTAATAAATAGCACAATCGGCTTTCATAAAGATGTCTTCGGAAGGGCTTTGTTTGCGGCTCTGTGAATAGTTTTATTACAGGAAACGTAATGATTATGGCGAAGGTTTAGAAGTTTACTGTTTTCTACTTTCACAAAATACAGCCATTTTCATTTCAGATGCTGTCGGCTATAAAGTTGGTGTCGATTGACTAATACCGCGCTTTAAAAAAGTTCTTATTTTAAAAATATATTAAAAAGATGAATAGAAGAAAATGCCATTCGAATTAAATCTACAATCCACATCAAATTTCAATTTAGTTTCCGCTACTAACAGCTTTTGCAATTACATTTGTAAAAGCAAAACGTCACAATATTAAATAAAATTTATTTTGAATTTACGCCCACTTCCGTCAGCTACATGTAACTTGGTGGCTCTTCAGGAATCAAGTGTCGGACAGAAGCGTTTTTAAACCGCACTCATTCATCATCGCTTCACGTTTACACATATCTCCGCAAAGAGTCTAATGACTAAGTAAATTGAGTAATGTGTGCAATGCACATTTCTGCAGCACGCGCATCCACAGTTTATGGTACGACAACGTTACTCGAGACATTTAGAAAAAAATTCCACAGCCGAATCCATAAATTATGCTAAAATTTAATTATATCCATTGAATTCGCATCCAATCCAATTTTAGACATTATAATCTGGCCAACTTCGACTTCGGTATTCTTGAGTCCAACTCACATTGCAAGAAAATTAATTTCCGCAGTTCAGCACGCAGGCAGGCGAGCACGCACAAATATGGCGCGAATTAAAATGCCTAAACTGAACAAATACCTCCCGAGTGGTGTCCCCTTTTCCGTGCCTCCATTCATCCATTTTGACACATTTGGAGACACGCTGCTGCCGTCGCGTCGCAGTTTCCACTAACCATACAAGATGCAGCCCCAAGTGTGTTCGCGATCCACACAACACGAAAGGGATTGTCTTATTTCAGACAAATGTAAATGGACGCGGAAAATCGAAGAGCTGCGAAAAAGCCGTTCGGCCCAAGCGCAGTTATGGGGAGACACACGCGTATATCCATCACCTTGTTCGCTGTTCAGTCCCAGTATAAAATTTATTTAATTTTCAGTCAATTCGTTTGTTTATTTTAACCATTTAAAGCGAAATTATTTTGCAAAAGAGTCAATCTGGATATAATTCTTTTCTATCTGCCGTATGTGTGAAGTTTTTGTTCGGCCTCTTCGTAATTTCGCGGGATCAACTGTCTACAATATCCAGTTGCAGGTTCATGGCATGCCACGGATGAAGATTGGAGTGGTGGCGAGTTAGTCGCGTCTCAACAGTCCTAATATATCTGTATTTTGTACACATGCAAGCATGCGCCCGTAGAACGAATGTCATGATAATCTCATTCAAAGAAGCGAGTTTGAGTTAAAGTCTGTGTTGCCAAAAGAAGAATTGCAATGGAGAAGGACGAGTGACTAAAAAATTATCCAGACGACAAGGTTCGTATATATTCGTATTGCAGCATAAATCGAAACATAAATGTAAGAAATCAGACCAAACCATTTGTTGTTAATATGGACACCAAAGTGTCACTTTGGCACTTGTTTTTCTTTACTCTTGTGCGTGTTCATCTGCGTTTAGTTTTTGAGAAGATCTTCGCGTTATCCTGTTGTCGCTTTGAATCACGATTTAAAGAAATGTCATAGTAGATTAAGTTGGTTTAAAAAAAAGTTTTTTCTAATAAGCTAAAATTGCAGACCAATATATTTTTGCGATTGTGCATTTTTATGATTATTTGCGTAGATAAGTATTTGCGCCGCGCCGTCGGGAAAGAGTCCTTGATGTTGCTGTTCTAGCCATTGAAAATCGTTTTTATAATTTCTTTAAACAAATATTTTGACCAATTCTTAATTGGACAGATGTTCTCACTTATACATAAGTATGTGCATACTTCTTGAAATTAATAATTTTTTCACCATGCATCTAATTGGAATTTAAATACCACTTAATTCTAATCTGTGGAAAAAACATAAGAATGAAACAGCAGCTCTGGAACCTTATGCGAACAACAATTGACCATAAATAAATGTCGCTGCAGTGAGGAGTGAGGACTACTAACTGCTGAAAGAAAACACCATCAACCACGAAAAAATAATGTTTTTAATAAGATCACGATAGAAAGGAAGATTCAGTATATCAGAATGTGTATGTGGAAGGAAAGTGAGTGGACATTGTCTGATGATAAGCGCTCTGACTGCCCTTCGTTTTAGGAAAAGTGCCTTCATATATCCATATACACGCGGCATGGGCAATTTGAAGAACGTAAAGACACCCAAAATCAAAAAGAGAATCGTCGCGAATGAACGTTGGTAGATAAGAGGGCAAAAAATTATCGTTTTGATAGAACAATGGATTTCTGTGGTCCTCTTGTGATCGAAAAACTCTTCAAGCCACATTGTCCGTCTTCTTAGTGCCTCCTCTCATGTTTATGTGGTATGGGTGCCCTCAACATCAGCGATGTACCGCGCTGAGATTTCAGCAGATTGGTTCTGTTTCTTTCAGATTCTAAACAAGCATTAAAAAAGAGCTTAAATTGACGACAGATTCCTGGCTGAGGGATATTCTGGGATGCGCAGACAATGGCGTTCAATTTTCCGGTGAATTGCAGGCAGACGGAAAAATCTGCGTATTTCATATGGGCCTGTGTTGCACTGCGATCGGATTTTATTTTGGACTGTGACATGCAGCGGTCTATTTAGATGTTCCCGCAAGATTTAAATCTTCACTTCTCTGATTTTTAAGATCAGTCGTGTTTTATATTGTTTTCTTGTTTTTTGTTGTTATTTTATTTGGTGGGAGAGAAGCTATGAGACGATAGGAATTGCAATTTCAAATGTTTTCAGTTAATATCGCTATTTCTGATTCGTGCGAAGAGAAGAGCTCATGTTAAGAAACCTTTACTACTGGACAATTTTATTATATTTTGAATTGTAGGTCTTAGTATTTGCCGTGTTTGCTACACCATTACCAAAAGCATTTATATGTCTGACAGTTTTCAAAGAGACGACCAAACTTTTTCAAACCAAACCGAGGAGAATCCGGATTGTTGTCAAGTTACATGTCGGTATGATCGGATTGCGATTTATTTAAGCTGCAAATTTAGATCAGCCAACTCATGTCGTGTTGAGTCCTCTTCATTCAAAACAAAAGTATTTTACCTTGTCAATTGTTTGGTGAACGTGAAATTCATTAACATGTTTAAAGAACTAAACTATTTTCAGACGGTGGCTTCATCAGGACAAAGCTTGGATTGTCTTTTCTGTTTGGAAATTTCTTTTTGAGGGACTGTTTAATACGGAGACTTTTAAAACAATTTTAAAGACAATGATGTTCAGTATGAATAAACACGGGAACTGCATTTAGTCGCATGTGAATTTACAAACTTGGCTTAATGTTAATGAAAACATTTGGCTTTACATTTTCCGACTATAGTATATTAAATAACGACTTTTTAGTTTCGAATTTAACCATGACTTAGTGTAATTGAAAAATGAAATCATACTTAAGTACGTTCGAGTATTTGAATGTCGATGACATCTTGTTTAAGATTTAAAGCTTTTCTCGCATTAACATTCGATATCATTAATGCGAATCGAAATTGGCAAAAAATTCAATAAAAACTCGATTATAAATCAGACGGCATGATGCAATAAAAATAAATTATGAAGCCCGGCCTTAAGCAGATATTGTATTTAAAAAAAAAATGACGTATTTTAATTTAAGACTCAAGTAGATGACCGAAAAATACTTCGTTGCGGTTAAATCGCAAAATTATGACAGACCGAGAAGTTCAAATTCAGCTTACATTTGATTTTTTGTTCGCTGCAAATTTCTTGGAGGATTAAAGACAAAACCCGCAATGTAATGTGAAGAGGACGAGCAGGAGAAAAAACTGTACACACATCTACAGAGTCAATCGAACCTGGATTCTGAAAAATTGATTTAAAAATGATATCGGTGAAGGAAAAAAAAACGTAAAAGCACATTTGGGTCGAAGCGGCTCAGAATTTGGCAGCACCCATGGCTTGCATGCACGCCCGGAGAGCAACAGATCAATAAATAATAAATGCCTACTCGCCAAACTGAAGCTGCGGATGTGTGGCAGTGCAACAGGAGGACGATTGTCGCATTCATTTGTTATTTGACTTGTGCTCGTTAATACCCCGTGTGTGTTAAACTTTAAGGCGAACATAATAAAAGCGGGAGGCGAACAAACCAAACAACAATACGTATTTTCGCGGTTTATTTCAACTTATTTATGATATTTCCCCCTCGCCGATTAAAACAGTTGTTTTTTCGGTTACCTTTGCGGATTTGCACTGTCCATCTTGATTGTTTATGATGATACCAAAAAACCACAAAAAAACCTTCAATTTATTTTTTTGGGTTAATTTTTCTCCTACCCTGCACATTTCTTGCAGTGTCCAATTGCAAATATCGTTTTTGCAGTTTACCTTTATGATTTTGCGCTTTCAATTTACAACACTCTTCACACTAACCTTCTCGATTCTATCACAAATTTCATAAGTAAGAAAAAAAACTTAACTTAACTAAAGATGTGAAAAAAGTTATTCCATAAGCAAACATTGAGATTTTTATACTCTCAATTAATATTATATATATGGCAAAGATTTCAGCCTATAAAGATATTAGGATTAAATGATGTAAATCATTTTTGCCATAAAAGAAACAGTGATAACCAAAACAATTATTTTTAAAGAGATGGGTGAGAAATGATTTGGCTTCTTTCATCGCGCCAATTTCTCATGTTTGATGCGCCTCAAATTCCCAAAATCCACTCATCGAACGACTGTAAATCATCCGCCAAAGCATCGTGCACCGTCTGTGAGATCCGTTGAATTTGACTTTTTGTGTCAAAGATGCAAACACGATCCGTGAGAATCTGAAGTTACGATCTGACAAACAGCAAATATTTTCACAACAAGACTTATGGACCGTATGGTTCTGGCAAACCCGCTTACCCTTTTCTGTCCGTCAGGCAATATGTTATAATATACATTTATTATGAATCGCTCGTAATAAAAAGTTTATTGCATTTTGATCAACTTTTCTGGCGTATAATACGATGTCCGTATGTTTTATGCTCTGCAAATTATTCTGGACAGTAGTTTTTTTATTTTATTGAGTTGTAAAATATTTCTGTGCAGACCGTTAATTGGCCACCTCGAAGATGTGCTATTTACACGAAGTGGACTCACACCGACGGAAAACAACTGTTTTAGTTGTTTACCTTTCAAGTGGTGAAGTTACTGTCACGTTTCTTGTTGCCTTAGGTCTTTGATTTAGAGATTATTTAAATATTGATGCAACAATAAATGAATGATTAGATTGTGATATACCACAATTTAGTAATTAGTTTGAAATAATGATTATTTTTTCGTAGTCCATTCCATGCATTTGCGTAAACGCGAAACAAAACGATATCACATCATGTTCCAACATATCAAGTCTCCCTAAGGTCCGAAAGGATAATCTTTCAACAGCACAAGTCCCATTTACTGAATTTTTGTGTCACAACAGAAGCTACGAATAGGACAAATCCAAATAGGACAGAGGTAAAAATATACACCAAAGAAGCCATGTTAAGGAAAAAGCGTCTCGTCTGACAAAAGGCCAATCTTGTTTTCCTTCTATTCATATTTGGCAAATGCGAGACATACGAATCGACGACAATTTTAGGTAATCAGTCGCTGACGTTGTTATACTTTTTCTTTAGCTATTCCTGCCCTGCAAAACGCAGTGCCAGACATGGAACTGTCTGTGCATTTTTTGCGTCACCCATTTGTCCAAAATGTTAACACATTGACAAAGTTGCGCGCGCCTCGTTCTCGTGATTAACACTTTTAGAATAAAGGTAAAGTGGGAATTGTTTTTATGCTTCTTATCGAAGTGTTGTCGTTGGTATACGACATACTCGTACGTGCTCTCCCATTTCGTGTATAGCATAATTTTTTTGCGTTTTGTTGAATATGTTAAAAACAAATGGCTACTGCACAATGCAGGTGTTAGATTATTTGTTTTATCTGATAAGCGTTGATCTAACATACAGTGTTTGCATAAATGTGACAGAAAATTTGTATTCAATGAACTTTCACACAGAAGAGTTTTCGCGAAATGTTTAATTATTAAATTTATTTTGAGAATTATTCTAAACAAATTCAAAAACAGCTAAAACCCAAAAAAGTATACTTAATACAAACAGTTGTTAAGTAATAATTTCTTACAAAGGCATTTGTTCTTTGTGTAGCAGTTTAC
>JANSTS010007014.1:17827-29011 GCA_026546915.1 Sylvicola fuscatus
AGACAACTGCCAAAAAAATAATTTAATTAATTGCTTATTCAAAGTGTTTTTGTACAATTAATTGATTAAATTATTTAATTAAAAACCGGTTTCGTATGAAAGAAAAACGTTGAACTAAATTATATTGACAATGCATATTTCAGTGAGCTTTCAATAGAAGTGAGCTTTAGAGATTACATAAATAGTTTTATCAACTTGTTTCAAAACGAAAAATCATGTGTACATAAGTGCAATCAAAACCGGTACTTAAGCATAAAGCGAAAGCTGTTTTAACGACAATTGGCTTCCCCAAAAATAAAAAATCGCACTTGTCCTTGACGTACCCCAACTGCAACGTTTGTACATAAATACCAAGTGAGCCATTCAAATACATTCCGATGCTGGAGTTGTTCAATAAAATTTTAATTGACACTCATATAAGCAACATACAATACATACAGGTGCATAAGATCTTAGATTTATGTGAATTGGTGTGAACCCGATTTACGATCATTTCGAAATTTATACACTTGTCTGCACGTTTCAGTGCATCATATGGTGTATGTTGAATGACGTGGGTTGATGTTGTAAGGACAAAGGATAATGACTTACGATAAATTACAAAATTACAATGCAAATTGTGTGAGATGTCACATAATGGAGAAATATTTTCGCCCTGTGCAATACCTCAACTTGAATCTGAAGTGTCGTTGCATTCGTTCTATTTTTAATGATTAAAAAAGAAAAAAAGGAATGCGCGCGCGCGTGCAATTCTTGTGCTGGTTTTATTTCTTGCAACCACATAGGCCAGACCAGAAGCAGCAACATCGGCCACAACGAGAGCGCAGTAACCGCATGCAGTTTAGAAACTATTACTTTAATAAATTACAACTTGTCGTCGTTCAGTTTGCTGCTGCATTCATATGTGAAATATGTTAATAAAATGCTCGTTTGAAGGCAGAGCAGTTTTCTTTCTAGTCATCTCGGTCTAAAAAATATATATTCGTATACATATGGTCGTTAATAGCAGCCGTTGTGCTTCTGTTAAAAGAGTTAAACTGCATTCTCTCATTCTTTTTTGTTTTATAATTTAACATTAAACGCTTTCCGTGCCACTCCTTGATTTTTTCTGAATATAAATGTCTACTGCAATGCTCTTCTGAATCAATTTAGATAGACACACGCGCCTTCGTTCTAAATTAAACATGTAATTTTCGGATCAATGTAATTGCCTACAAGGACTTGTACAATATACATGCAAGGATTATTACAATGTTACAGATGTCAATAAAATACATAATCTAAGCAAATGTATGGAATGAATGTGATCTCATTTTAAAATATTATAAAAAACACGACTTTTGTGTGTATCAGAATACGGGAAACCTCGGTTACACCTATCGTACCATTGTTTACTGTAAAATTCGATTTATCAATAAAAGGAACCTGTCACGATACATATTACTAATGATGTGACTTTCGATCCATTAAATTTGTGTATACAAATAAGAAACGAAAATATGTGAATCTTTAGACAATTTTATGATCAATAAAATATGAAGGTATTTGATCTTTGTTCAAAAAACGTCTGTGAGTCACGTCAAACATATTTATGAGAAAAATTGAAAGATATCCTAAAATCAAATATGTGTTCAATCAAGAGTGTACAAGAAACCAAATAGAACAAGAAATAAGAACTCTTACAAAATCTAACACCTTCATCATTAGAATCGGTATCCAATTTTTTTTTTTTAATTGAGGTTACAAAAATACAAATGCAAGTCTCAGGGTTCGATCATAAGAAAAAAATATTACACGTTGGTGTTGTTTATTAGCGTTCGATTGCCTTTAATTCCTACATTCGTTTCACACTTAAGCAACCAGGTCTTTATCGCACAAGAATGATCCACAGAACACTAACGATCTATCAATTAAGATAAGAATCATATTTTCTACATGTTTTCGTATTTCGGACTCACCAAATCCGAATTTGAAGTAGTTAAAATAAAAAGATAGAGAAGTTTTCGCTGTCGAAAAATAATTTGAATAAGTACCCACGAGTCACGACAGTAAGTAAAAATAAAACTTGCCATTTGTGAAATTTTCCCATTATCTTCACTTAAGTTTAAGTACGAAAAGAAAATATTAAAATTTACTTTCACATTTGTGCAAGTTGTTCGCTTTTGTTTATAAGTCAGAGACGCTGCGCTTTAGGTAACTTAAGACATGACAAAATAGTGTATATGTGAAAGAGAAAGTTGTCAAACAATTTTTTTTCTATACGACTACCAGTCCATCAGTATATTTTTTTAAACTTATACCTTTCTCATATAATTCGAGTGTGTTTGTACGTGTGTAAATTATTCTTTCCCTTTTCAAGATAAAAAAAAACGATACGTTTACCGCAGTAAAAATAAATATCATAGCCATTAAGGTGAGAGTTAATTAAAAATAAATTTAATTTAAACGGAAAAAATTAAAAGGAAATTAAAAGATAGCTAGCTATTAAAATTGAAAAAAAAAACTTAGTGTTCGTCTTAAACATTAAATGTAATCGTAATCCCAATAGGCTGCATGAATCACGTCGTCAAGTTGCTGTTGACGCCATGATTCCACACCATGTCCAAGCAATTCAGCACCTCATTACCACGATCCAGTTCAATGCACGGTGTCAGATGGTTGGCGTCAATGTCCAAAGCACGGAAACTACAATTGTCTTCAACGGCGCTAAACAATGAGCTGGTTCCGCCCAAATCGACACGCTGCATTTGCCGCTGAATCTCCTGTATGCTGTCCGTAAAAACACCAGCAGCATTGTTACCTCCACCGCTGTGGCTGCCACCGCCGAGCAGATCACACGTACAACAGCACGAACAGCATGAACAACATCCTGAATCGTTGCTGCTATCACTGAAGCTGCTCTTCCTCGTGTGCGGCGACGTCATTTCCTGCAATAAATTGCTTTGTTGCTGAATAAGCTGCTGCAGCTGATGCCGATGATCCAGCGACACATTGGACAGACCACAAGAGCCACTAGCAGATGTTGGCTGAAACTGTGGCGTGCTACGCCATTCATTACGTGGCTGCATTGCTCGATTACCGCCAATAACGCCGACATCTTTAACGCGATTCCGTATGCGATCGTCTGTCTCATCAGAGCATGATCGCCGCAAAGGAAAAGCCCAGATGCGACAAAATGGATCGCAGAGGCGGCAACTGCATGTGGTCAATCCATCTGTGTTGTGAGCACCAGCCACATCCGAATCATCAGCAACATCAATACCGTCGTCGAATGTTTGCTCCAGTTCCGGCTTAAGGCCAATATCCAAAGACAGTTCTTGACTTAATTCAAAGTAACAGGGTTTAAAGTCATCTGTAACGCCATTAAGCTGCTGATGAATTGAATTGCTGGAAACCATTGAATCATTTGTAGTGGCAGCCAATATTTGATTCAAGTTGTAAGACACAGTGGATGTGGTATTCATCAGAAGGTTGTCAGGCTCGGTACCAGCCACTGCGGTTGTCACCAGTGCCGGCGACGTCAGCAATGTTGAGGAGGAACTTAATTGTGTGCCAGTCATGTTGGCTGTAACTGTTGCATTTGCTGCTGCGGTTGGAACAGTCGAAGCAACACCATTTGTCGGTTTTCGGTCCTTTTTTCGACGCTTTCTTGGCTTGATGATGCGTGGTAGACACATTTCACTTTGCTGCACAGGACACGAACTCGAAGAGGAGGATGATGATGATCCACATTCATCCGGATTGGAAGCATTTGCATTTAGGCAACCGCCACTTGTGGACACTTCTTTATCATCTGTGTTGGTATCACATTGTCTGTGCAAAGTTGTGCTTGGTTGTGCATTTGTCACATTAGCCACGTCGGCTGCAACCACTTTCAAATTGTGTGGTTGTGGTGGTTTGGGATCTTTGCGATGTCGCCGATTCATTGGACGTCCCGCCAGTATGAGAGGTGCCCCATGTGCATGCATAGCCAATCGACTCATTTTTGTTTCGTCAAAATCGGACGCATTTGATAGCATTCGGCCATTAAGGTTCTTTGTAGCCGCATTGTTGTTGTTGTTGTTGCTATTGCAATTATGGGGATTAAACTTCTTAGCACGTCGTGCTGGACTGGCACTTGAGATTAACGGTACACCCGTCCAACCATTATTGACTGCACTAGCGTTGATATTACTGTTGTTAGTAGCAACCGCCGGATTCTGATAGCAATTCATCAAATAATTTCGGCGTTGGTGCACATTTGCATGATGTTGCTGCTGCTGCTGCTGTTGCTGCTGCTGATGCGATTGTTGTTGATGCTGGTGCTGGTGATGATTTGTTTGATGGTGCTGATGGTAATAATAACTCGGTTGCGGCTGAAAATTGGGATTGAACGCCTGCGGCGTTTGCTGTTGCTGCTGCTGTGTAGGCGGTTGCATAATGTATCGATTGATGTATCGATCCATGCATGATGGTATCGTTGTCGTCATTATTAAATCCAATCATTGAAATCAAGGTTATTTTCTCGACGGTTATCCGTTTAACACATTGATCCCGCGGTAAATTTTTTTTTAGTTTTGCAGTATTACAATTTTTACACTTCTTTCACACTCTCTTATTACATTAATTTTTTTTTCCACCACTTTTGTTGTGTCTTCTTGGCGACTGGTGCCACTTTTATTTAATATTATTAAACGCGGATCTTTTTTCTCTGGTGTTTGCTCACACTGTGCTTTTATGAAGTTGGAATTTCCCGTACAGATTTTAGCTTAGTGTTACTTTGCATGCATTTTCAAATCACAGAAACTGATTTAATTTCAGGCCACTGGTAAACTCAGTCCCAGCAACTCTGTGATTAGTTATCTACCGACAGTTTGAAAATCCTGGAACTGATCAAGGTGAGAAGAACATGACGTTCATGATCGATTAATTCAGTGTAAAACGAATATGCGATTCACTGCGCACTATAAGCAAATGTGTTAACCTTGTTCATATGTGAAATCCACTTAATTAAATTGAGAGAGAACAAACCACAACATAAGTTAAAACAACGAGCACAGTGATCACGTTTATATGCTGAACCGCGCGTCGAGAGACTTAAGATCACACACAGCAGTTCTTTCTAATTTGCGTTTATTATTATTATTATTATGATTGTTGCTATTGATGGATGGATGGATCAGTGGAGGAAGCTGCACAAATCTTGGTCAAGCAGTCAAGTATACACTATGTACTGTTCATTCAGAATCGGAAAGTATTTTTGCGTATAAAAGTTTTGTGCTGTTTTCTTTGCACATTTGAATCGCTAACGCTTCCTCACATCAATATTATGCTGCCTAATTACTTATGTTTTTTTTCTTCATATATTATAAACACATGCCACATATTTTGCCACTTTCGTCACAACACACACGCACACACTTTATGTAGGTCGTATAAAACCTACTGAGTCCGTCACACTTGTTTCATTAATTATAGTGTACTCATTGCACAATCAGTTTGTTCGTTTTTAGCTAGGACTGCGCAAACGCTGGTGACTTTTTATGGTAATATCCAAATAAAATGTTCACGACACTCAATATCCAGTATTATGAATCGTCAATCCATAACAAGCTGCACTAGCGCAGTTTAAATCGAACTGACACAAAGTCAATAACGTACACAAAGCAATTATTGCGCGTATAGAGAATGAATTAGTCGCGCACATGCAAATTGACCGTCGTGAAATGTTACCGCGAATATCATAAACAACAACAACAAAAAAGTGCGATCAAGCCGACGAGCCAAAGTGACTACTCCAATCATATGAACACGATGTACTAATGGCACAAAAGCTTATACGCGCATTACGTGTGTCTGACAATAAGCCGGGCGCGAGCGCGAGTACGAGAACGATCTACAATACGGCAAACCACACAACGATGGCTGCGTTTACTTAGTGCCGCCGCTGCTGGCTTTGGTTATATCAGAGCGGACTAACAACCATCACGGGTGAATGAAAGTGGGGAGATACTAGCGATCGCGATCTCTTAAAAAAAAAACGCTGAAGCCCAAGTAAACTTGGAGGAAAAGAGCGCGCGATCCGACTTGAACAAAAGCCGGCGGGCAACTGAAGCCCACATGCCACATGAGCGCTATGTGAAATGTTCACGAATCGACTGGCGAGACCTGAAAGCGTCGCTTCAACTATGAGAAATGAGGAACCTGCTTGTAAAATGTCTACAAGAAGCACAGCGAATTGAGTGTCTTTGCAAGTGAGTTGTAGCAAGAAAATGACTCAACCGTTCATTACAATTGCAACGATCGAAATCGTTAGCAAAGTTAACTCAAAACAGTATACCAATGGGTTTTAGTTGTGTGTCGTGTGTCTTGCGAGTGGACAAGTTTAAAGAAAAATTGAGTTACTGCAACTGTGTCTAGACCAGAGAATCATGAATTGTAATTGTTTGAAATGATTGATAAATGTTAGACAAACTGAATAAAGGTTTAAGAAGCGACGCCGCAAGATCATTGTGACTGTTTCTCCATTTTGCACATCAATACTCATCGACTTACATTATCTAGAGACTTAACGAATGATGGCTTGCAATTAGTATGCAGGTGCGTATGAAACATGCATGGTTAATTACGCTGCGACTCAGAGCAAGACGCGCTCTGTCACTTAAAACAGTTTTTAGAAACCTCCCCCCCCCCCTGCTTCCACAAGACAATCGTTATAATTCTTTCACAACAATAAGGTAAACAAAGTCACGACTAATATAAGTGTTTCTTTATAACCGATAGATTTTGTTGCTGTGTTATTTAGCCGGTACTTGCAATGAGAGGCATGTTTTGCAATAGTACTTGCGGGTAAGGTGGGAATCGTGGCTGTGCACATTACCATAGGAAAACTAGCAAAGGAAAATTGCTTGCTGCAGTCTGCGAAGCATCATAGAAAAATATGTTATTATCGATAGACGATATACCTGTTGTGTATGCCTGTGGATGGTATTTGACACAGTGCCTGCGCAAATGGATCACAGCGCAATTCAAAGAAGTCAGCATTCAAACTATGAAATATTGTATAAGAGAATCTCTGAGTATCTTTAATGAAAAAAGCAAAAATGACAACTGTCAAGTGATTGTATCTTCTTAATTCTCAAGTCATTTTTAATGAGATGAAATTACATAAGTTATGGTTTTACCAGTGTAATAATACCATCAAATTGGAAATTATGATGGCATAAGAAATATCTGGCAATATCTCATTTTAATAAATGTGTATACGAAAATTGTACTGAGAACCTCCGTTAATAAAGTGGCATTTTAATTTGAAAAAACAAAATATTTGGCGTAAAAGCTATTCAAAAGCTATGAAATAAAAAAAAGTTGGTTTACGTAAACGAATTTCAATAGATAAAAAAATGTATTGAGTTGCACGTTTCTGCTTTCAACACATCCAATTCCTGATCACATCCAAGCATACCGATTAGTGATCACATCGCGAGTGATGCGACACGTTTATCGAAAGGCATGACATAATCCAATTTAAATTCGATTGAATACTTGTTACACTAAAAGCATTTCTATTCGCCAGGCAAGTAAAATAGTTAATCTTCAATCGGCCTTAATGCGACACCGTGTCGCGACGCAACGCATCGCCGCTATACCTCAATCTTGCTTGTCATCTCAAACTCATGTTAACCTATGTTTTTTATTCGTAAGTTGCCAGCCTCCTCTAATGACATTTACACGTCGCAGCACCAACAATTACGCGTACACCAAACTACACCTAGTCTTGCCTTAGTAACCGAGTGCCATACTTCCCATTTCTTAATTCTTATTGTTCCACTATCTGCGTACATATTCATGATTCATTTTACTTCTTAACTACGTTCTTTTCGCAGCGCTATTTGTTTTACTCGAATTGTGATGGATATTGCCTAAACCGCGCATTCGCCTGCACGCAATACGTTCCGTCTTGAACTGCGGTGGCAGCGCACATGTCTTGTTATCTTCCCCAATTTATCTTGCGCGAAACTTTGTGTTCCATTTTTTTGTTTTCGCCGACATTTATATGTGACTGCACGACGAGCCTCTCTTGCTGGCGGAATTGCTGCCCATTTTTTGCCACAGTGCTAATAAATCTCAAACAAGCGTTCATGCACTTTCAGCAATTATGGTATCAATGGATGTGTGTGAAAGAAGCACAGAACAGCCGACACTTAACTTCTTCATTCATCCAGGGAATTATTCTGTACAACATTTGCATGGCGTTATAATGGGAGCTCATTTGAAGCGACCTTTTCCCGCGGTCGGTATAATGTGTGAAAAGTTTAAACACACTATTTTGTATTGGATGTTGTTTCTTGTTTTTTTTTATTATGAAGAAAGAAGGCACGCCAAATTACATAAAAGTACAACAAATTTTGTCAGTTGTACGAGGAGAGACGAGCCAAATTAAGAGTGGCACAATTTAAATCAATAACCGTCTTTTACAATTTTGATTAACCGTTTTAATAACACTTGCAATGAGGTTAAACTCTCAACCACCCACTTATCTACACCCTAAACAGAGCAACACAAATAAACTGATCAAAGCCCAATGCCCACTCATATTTTGATTCTTTTGTCCAATGTGACAAAGTCGTGACTCGCGAGTCGCACCATTTAACTATATGAGTACCAAAAAGCATTATTTCATTGTGATGTTGCCTTTGAGGCAACCACAAGCCATTGAAAGAAACGTACTAAAGGCGCGCTTAAAGCGCCATTTGTTGTTTATATATTCTGTTCTCGAATTGGAAGCTTCCGATTTAATTAAAAACCATACATAACCGCAGACGGTACGAGAAATCCGCCGAATAAGCGGATTCAGTGCACGTATATGTGGAAGAAAGCACCAAGATGTCGAAAGACATTGATGCAGCAGCCATACAAAATTTAAACATACACATAAATAAGCAAAATGAAACCGAAGACAGCGAGGGGCATCGAGTGGAAAGCACAAATTGGAGAAAGTGAGTCTCTTCTTGGCATCTTCAATTGTATTTTTCGTTTAATTTCTTGTTCCATCCGCCACTTTTGTATAGTTTTGTTTTACTTTGGCCTGCCTCAAATTTCAGTGTTTCGATTTTCAACCAAAAAATAAGAGATAGTTTTTTTCAGCCAATATGTTATAAAAATAAGCACGTTTCGTCATTTGTCGGTATACCCCCCCCCCATGTCTTAATAAAGTCTCTTCTCCCCTTTGCTGTACGCGGACGCAGCAGATATAGGTGGTATAGTGGCGGCTCGTTATCTGCGCCAGCGGTTTGCTCTGTGACCCAGATTTATTCTGCCTTGCGGTAGAAATTGTGTATTGAACTTAAGTGGAACGCGCCAGTAAACGACGCGACGCCGCACAAAAACACACACCAATTCACTTAGCAAACATAAAGACCCGCCTCGTCTCGTACGCGCCACGAGTCCATTTTAATATCAAAAAACTCGCTTCATATCAATATTTTTATTAATTACTTAAAAGGCTTGCATTTAGAACTACAACACGGTTTTAAAGTATACATTTATTCGCCGCTTTTTCTAAATCAACATGAAAGACTTCAATGATCACACAAGCGAGAAGATTTTAAATTCGGGTACTCTCTTTGTTTGTTTTCTCAATTCGATTGAAAAGATTTAGAATTGCACTTTTTTAAAATGATTGGCAAATAAATTAAAGCAAATAGAAAATTAGTAAAATAGTAATTGTACATGTATTTACCCGCAATTTTAAATACGATAAGTGAAAAAATTACATGTAATAAAAAACAACTGAATTGACAAAACAATAAAAAAGAACAATTCTATAATTAATATAAAAAAATCTTTAAAGTCTTTCGTGGCAACAAAAATTCTTCTTCTTCGGAAGATTCCAAGTATCTGTTTTTTATGCTATCAAACGTTTAAAATTTAAATTGAAAACTATTATCTCAACATTTGATTTAAAAAAAAAAAAAAAACGACAGCTACCAATTAATTATATAGCAATTTAAAGGTCAAAACAATAAGTTTTTAATAAACTGAAATTACAACTTCAAAAGCTGCCGAATTGATGCCAATTATTAAGCGAAAATGTGAAGTGCAAAAGAATTATTTACCTAAAATAATCGACCAAGGTTATTTGCTATATTTAAAGTAATCTATTATTATGTCTTGAATGGTATTTGTTAATAACAAAAGGAAACCATAGGAAAGTTTACTCATTTCAAAGAATTTCATTTATGCTACTGCTGACACCTTTGGGAGAATAAGTTCCACTGCTATGCACAAAACTATTGTCTGATCTAAATATGTTTATTTTAAAAATGGCTCACACAAAATTATTAACGTGTGAGGGCACAACATTTATAAAGCAATTTTTATAAAAATAAAATTCTTGCACCATTCAGCGAAGAATATAAATTAGCATATAATGTAATATACCTGCATACTTGTATAAAGTATATGAACATGCGAGTACTTTCTTTTCTTATTAATTCAAGTACCCTGTCTTCTTTATGAAATGAACATTTATGAGTCACAGATTTCTCTCGGTAGACCCATGCTTGAATTCATTTAAAATGCATAAAACTTTAACATATGCTTATAATTCAAGTGCAATTTTCAAAAAGTAGTAAAAAACAACATCTTTGTGCACACATAAATATGATTCATTGCTCAATTTAACGTGTACGAGAAAGCAATGCCCTTTGCTATATATTCGTTTGTTGTAGAAAATACAACCAGTCATCTTGATTGTAAGGTCAATGTAATCCTTTATTTACTATTTTTATGACATCTATAAGCAAATTAAGAACAATGATTTTATTGCCCACATCAAAACGACTTCTTTGAAAAGTTAAGACATCATTTCCATAACGAATCTTCGAATAGAAAGACACCATAATCGGGACGTCATTGCGCAAAGGGTTCAAGGTTAAAAACAAAATTTGTGTTGTAAAATGTTCATGTAGGCATGTAGATTAGTCAAGAGAAATCGTAAAAAGCAGCGAACGTGCACCTCAAACCACAACTATACACAAAAGGCTATAAAAACGAAAAGAAAAGTGAAGAAAATGGTTGTTAAATTGATTAGAAGTGCATTGACGTGCCTTTCAATATACGTATTTGATATAAAAAAGAGTGACAAGAAAACAGAATCTTAGTTAAGAACATAAAGTTTGATAGATGTTTGTGTTATATACT
>JANSTS010007014.1:29111-49639 GCA_026546915.1 Sylvicola fuscatus
ATACTAATATGTTATGTGGACAACAAATTGTACGAGTACATGAGGCAATCGATCTCAAATTGATCTATGATACTTTTAGAATCGCTTTCTTCTTTTGCACTTAACAAGATTTAAAAAGTAATTAATAAGTATGGATATGGAAATCAGCCTAAGGTTCAATCCGTCTATCGGTTATTTAAGGACATCAATAAATGTTCATTCAAATTGGCATTGCTTTTTATGAGCGCATTACCAAATTTGGTACGCTAATTGTGAATCAATATTCAATTCATACACATGAACATTTTCATACAATCGATTTACAAAGGTCAAGCAGAACAAACTGCACTGATACAAGTATTCACAGTCAATTAAGTATTAAATTGGCATGTCGAGAAATAAATAAGTCAAACATAGCAGAAACGCAAATAAAGGACTGCAGGCTATGTGTCAGTGACATTTCATACGTGGCACCATACGTTAAATCACAACCCTTCGGGAACTATTGATTGCCAAATAAAGTCAACGCATGGTATTTGGTATCATACATGCTGGCCAAACTTGGAAAATAATCCCAAGGACTTGTCAAACGTATTGTAGTTACAATTCAGTTGATACGCTTTGCACCTTCAATAACACGCGAATCTTCTGTCTGACCTTTTTTATTAAGAAATACAACAAAAAAATCTTCTTGTATGTAAACTTTTATGAAATATTGAGTGTAGAGCACAGATTTCGTCTACTTTATACACCATGCAATCTAAAGCATTTAAAGCTGTCTCACGGCTTAATTCCTTATCCGTATTGTATCAAGGACATCTCAATCTGTAGACTCTCGTGCAAGCAATGTCGAAAGTGGTATTTTAAGATATCATTTTCCGCGCACAGACGCACAACACAGCCACGTTTGTAAACAAGGAATTTTAATTTAACAAGATCGGAGTATAGCCTCGCAGTTAATTAGATAAAATTGCAAGAGATCAGAATATTAATGAAGACTACTTAAATAAGATGATGTCGGCACTGTACATGTTAAATCATAAATTATAATATTATACAATAAAACAGAAACAGCTTTTTTTCTTAAATATTTGAGACAATAACATTTATGTACAATATAATGTGTATAGCTTTTCAGAAGCAACAAGTGAGTGGTGAGTGGTCAAATGATAGATAAATGACCACAGTAGTTTAACATTTATTACACGATCGACTATAATTACTTATTTTATACCTTTCATACCTTTTATTTTGAGTTTAAACATTCTTTAATAAAACGTTCCACTTAATACGATCCCAAGAGTTATATATTTGTATTGCATCTTAAAGATGAGTGTGCCATATAATGCACGAATGGGAATCGCCCAGATGCAAAGCACTCGCCTCTCATAAACCGACTCATAAAATCTATAAAATTACCACGCCATTTGAGCATGCTGCCGCCTTTATACAAGTAGGTGCACAATGCTCACACGAGACCACTCTTTTGCAAGAGATCGCCGCAAATTATCACAATTAGCCGATGGCACTTCATAAACATGATGGTATAACGCACTTTTGCCTTCTTTATTTTACATCGATATTACCAATATTTACTTCATTTTGGATCTGACTTTGTCATCTGATGTCTTCGGTGTTTTCTTGTTTAAATCTTTTAATGAGAAGTGTCAATAAAACAGTGATGAGTATAATCGGAGAGTGGCAGACGCTTCAGCGCCAACACAAAAGCCAGTGAGAGGAGGCGCATTGGAAATGCATGAACACAGCCTCCAAATAGATCAAGTGAGTTCAATGTCATTGTAAGAGAGATTGTGGCGGTGAATTTATTGTCGCTGTCATGGTCTTAGCGTGCGTTGTTAATAAATAACGAAAAGCAGAATAGTCATAATAGCTTGAGCATTGTGTAGTAGGCAACGTGTCTATTCACAAACTGCGACAACAAAGGACAATGCGCTTAAGATCTCTAGAAAATGCATACGTGCATTCCTAAACAGTGCATTTTGATGTTAATAATGAAAGTCCCACTCTTATTGTTTTCCTCTTTTTTTTCACTTCATGGTTGCTATAGTTGTTGGCTCATATCGTTTAAATAGACGGGTGACACAATTATTGTTAAATCGGTTGTTTATTTTCGCGCATTATGGTCGAGTAGTTCACACTTTATTTACAATCTGGGCGGTTTCGCTATGCAGAGGTATTTGGCGGCTGCATGATTCAGGAATGTTTGAATTTTATTGTGCAGATTTATATGACAACACCATATACCGTCTCATAAGGCATTTGGTGCTAATTTATTACAGTAGATCCAGTAAATATTGACTATGTACATTTATGATTTTTTTTTAATCAAAAATATTAAGTGCTTTTAGAATGTGCTCTAACTGAAAGTTTATGGAAATATTTGTTTTTAATTAGTAATTTTATTTCAACTGCATACGGCGATTTTTCTTTTGTTAACAATAAGATGTACACATTTTTTGTTAATAACAAAATATGACCAAAATCGATAAGCAAACAATATCAATGATTAAATCAAACGATAATTCTCAAAAAATCAATGAAAGATAGATAGATATTGTATAATCTGAATGAAATAATTCCACATCATAATGCTAATCCATACACATTATTAGTCATATCACATATAACAATTGAGTTGGCGAAAATAACAATTCCCATTGAATCCATATTATGACGTGCGACCAAAGAACTATCATCTGTCTTTCCCTCATCCACGCTAACAAACTACTCAATCAACAGCAGAGTTGATATGTTTTCTCCGTCTTGATATATTTTAGCTTACAGTTTTTAGAACAAACACAACTCGAGCAATTGGTTACAGGAATGGATGGTTGTAGAAAAATGTAATATCTTGCTGCTTAGATATTCGGAAAAATTAGTTTGAACTATGTATGTACGTGGTACAGGCGCAAATACCGTCCAAAAATAGTCTTCTTCTTACATGCAAAGGCGTAAAGCTCTGAAATGACTTTGCCAAAATTAATGAGCGTATTTTTGACATTGACTATAGGGTCGGATTGGTTGGTTACAGTCACCTCAATCAACTTCAGTACACAAAGAGTATTCATCAAAGTTTAATTCCTTCTTTCTATGCACACCAGCGTACATATCTATGTTACATGATGATGGTGGCCCAGCAAATAACACAAAGTGAAAATAAAGATACAAATAAGAGAAAAAACCTATTACCAAATAAAAGCGCAGAAATACTTACAAAATACAAAAGTCAAATGAAGCGTTTTGAATGGGAACCATTCTTGTAAATGGTAAAAACCAAGACGTTTAAAGCCATCAACCACTTTATACACTTTACTAACAATTTTTGTTGCTTCATTTATGATTGTGTCGTTTTATCCATCGCTATTTCTGTCTCTTTCTCTATCTTTTGCAGAATCCAGCACTATATAGTAATCGATCGAAATTGAAAATAACTCGCTGTTGCTGCTTTAGCGTGTATCCAATTCTATGGGGCAAATTTTGCGCACAATGATGATTAGTAACTTAATGGTATTGGATGACCATTTATCATTTTGTTGCTTAACTGGTAATTTTTGATAGCTATTTGCAGGAAATGTGAGCAAAAGAAACCACGACGACAGCATTAATATGCAGTGGAATTTCGCTATGTAATTTGTACCTTAAGCATAGTTTGATTGATTTGATTAAACAAATAATGGCAGTTTGACCTATTGAAACAATTGGCAATTGGTAAATGGAAAGAACTTTGATCTTTAAGACAACATTTATTCATTGTTCGCCTTTTAAATATTTTGTTTGCACAAATGATGAGTTCAATGATACAGACAATAAAATTTCAATGTAAATTTGTCTGTATCAATTTCCCCGAACGAAAAATCTCTTTTATGCCTTCTGGAAATAAACAAGGTCATCCGTAGTAAGAACTAACGAGAAATTAAGAGGATCCAAATATAAATGGAGAAATAACTTTCAACTCAATTCTCACCACCAAAACTCCAGACAAAAAACAATCGAAATTAAGAGTGAATGACTGCGGGAAAATTAAATAAAATTATTCAATTTGAACATGAAATTATAGGCCACAACCGAAAAGTAAGAATAACAATATATACGAAACAAGTTTCCCAATAATGGCGAAAACCATGGGAAAATGAAATTATATATGGCTTTGTTTTGTGCTGTATTGTGAAAAATTACGCACTTTGGTAAGTAGTTTTTGATTACAATGAAAACGAAAATAAATAAAATTTGATTTTACCTATTGATTCGGAACACACCACATTGACTCATCGATTGTGATTCATTTTTAATGTGGTTTGCATGAGTGTTTTTCTGTGTATTTTTGAAATTGCAAGATTTATAGATGAATTATGTTTCACATCTTAACCACATTTCAATAGAATACAATTTAAGAATATACAATTCGTACCTAACGTGCAAGTTTTTATATTGTCGACCACAGATCATGAGTCATACGATTAAAGTACTATTAAAATCGTTGCCCTTCAAAACTCACTACACGTTTTTTTGTGGGTTTTATAAGGATTGGATTGTGATTTTGAATGTTTATAAATATTTGGCGAAATGTCTTGTCTGTCAATAGTTTATTGACAATAAACGTGTCTTTGCTATATTTCGAAACGGTTGGATTGTGTATTTGCTATACAAAAAAATGTCTTTTTAATGGTCGATCATCAGTTTAAAATTTAATGTGAAGTCAAATAGACAACTTTTCGCAATTCAAAAAATAAATAAATAAACAAAAAAACTCACTTGATAAATTATCCAGCATGTAAGTAAGGAGTTTTTGAGTTCCTCCCGGTTCATTGTAGATGGTCATGATGTCTTTTCCAAGTGGATTGCCATGCAAACCAAGCACATGAATATGAAAGAGTTTACCGAGTTCATAAGGCAAAACACGTAGAAGATTATTGTTGAGCAGAAGTTCCCTGTTACAAAAATTACAAAAATTATGAGAAACACATTCATTAGGCTTTCAGTGAATATTAAAAATTACCTCAAATGAATGAGTTCACCTAATTCAGCGGGCAAACTCCTTAGCTTGTTGCTGGAGATGTCAAGCGTCCGCAGTTTAATCATTTGACCGATGTCAGGAGGAAGACGCAAAAGATTGTTGTCGTTCAAAAACAGCGAAGTAAGATTATCAAATTGCCACAATGTGGGACTGATGTTGCGCACATTGCCTGTTATCTCGATCCCATGCCACTGCGGTTTCTTTCCAGCCGCCAGATCTTCGGCGGAAAGAAAGGTTTGCTGCCGCCTGGGATTACTACTCTCGTATTTGTCTTTGCGCGACATTTTGTAGATGTTGCCTAGACAGTGTTTAAATAAAATTGTATTAACGTATTATTACTGGTTGTAATAAGAAGCGTTGGCAAAATAATTATTTAAATTTAATTTAATCAGCATTGTTTTTTAAAACATTCCAAAGTGGACGTTGAAACGGTTAAAAATGTCTTAATATATATTCTAAATTTAATGAATTATGAAGCTGATAATCGTACAAGAGTTAAAAGCAATAAAGCTTAAGGGGTCTGTGGTAAAATTCAATAACATAAAGTTTAGGTAAAAATAGTTAAAACAGCAAATATTAGAATAATAAACAAAAAAAACTATCGAATAAATTATTAAGAAGCCAGCCAATTTTGTAGTCAGCGTGCAGCCTCGTTTTTTTTTTTTGTAAATATGTTAACCTCTCATTTTGACGCGGGTCGGTTTATGCTTTTGCTTTGCTTATCAAATGGGCTTCTGGTCCAGCACTTGGTGTGTCCACGTTAGTGACTCGGTGAAATGATACAGATGAGTTTGGTGGATGAGGTTTCTGCTTGGCTCTCTCATCCGGTTTGCCGTTGCTGTGCTGGCCACAACAAGCTGTCGTCGTCTGACGGCTGTTACTATAGCGATGTGGCAAATAATTCAGCAGCAACTCGATTCTGTGTGTCTATTCTTGTGAGCACGACCTTTTGTGTCTTAGATGGGCTCGGATGTTATCTGTTCACTAGTTGTTGTCGTTTAATAATGATATTTGCGCCAAAGCAAAAGCAGCCTCTCAGTTTTTAATACTTTTGTTTTTATTCGTTAATTTGCAGGTTTTTTTTTAGCACAACAAAACTAAAACACACAAAAAGAATAAACAAGGTTTAATTAAACGGAACTCAATTTTAAAACAAATACAATAAATGGTTATAGATGTAATGTACGTAAATGGTTTTAATTTTAAATGTCGCAAAATATATAGCAATTTCCAAGATGTCGCAAGGCGCTGAAGATAAAATCAACAATTCATTTGTATGCTAATAAAGCAATAATTCGTGATCGATTAGTTCAATTGGGTATTGACGACGATTGATTTGATAAATTGCGGTTGACGATAAGCTACTTAACTCTGATTGGATGTATGATTTTCTTGGTTTTATATTTCTTGAATTTGGTTTGGATGTATTTTAAACAAAGAACTAAACTTATATAATTATATATATTCAAAGAAATGTGATGTTTGGGATAATAATAAAGAAAAGATCATTTTATTATATTGGCTCTAAATTGATTATAGCCAAAACTTGGAAAAAAAAATTAACACAAAACTAGAATAGTTGAAATTCAACTTTCCAAAATAATTTATAACAAAGTAACGTAAAAACTGGATTATCCCCGAAGAATGTTATCCCCAATTGTCCGAGTGACTTTCAAAACCTGCTTACATTTTCAAAGCAAATGTCAGGAGGTATTGTTTGTTTACATTTTAGTCCAGCAACGTGACGATCTAAGTGTAGCTTTGTCAATTTAAAAAATAAAAAATGTAAAATGATAAGGAACATTGATTTAGTTGACTAATCTAGTTCTATTGAACCCAAGTAGTTAAACAAATTATATAATATTCAAAAGTAAGACTCAAATAAAAAAAGAAAAAAGAAATATTGACAAGAATCGAGAATGTTTCCTGTTGCTTTTTTCGGTAATGTTTTTTAATTTGGTTCAGATATTTGCTAACTTTTTGACTTTCTGTCCATTTTTCTTCTTTCTTTTTTTTTGTAAAAACGCGTACAGACATTTTGTTATTTAAAGAAGAAATACAAAAGTATATGAGGAAAAGATCAATGCTCCATTCATCGTTAACATGTGAAAGGTGGCATATTTGTATGTGCGATTATACGGGAATAAACATCGTCCAGCCACAAGGTGTTGGTCACACGTCATGTCTAGCTAAAATCAATATTCAAGATACTGAGCACAAGCTTTGATTGGAAAATGTGAGGGCTCAGAAGAAATCAAGAAAACACTTCTCAGCTGCTGCTAACATTTTCATATGATAGTAAATGCAACAGTACAACAAACAAATCAAACAATACAGAAGCAAAGCAGCTGTTTTAGTCAAGGCACACACATTCTTGTGCTTCTCCAGTTCAACGTTCTGGTTGGAGCCGCATTCAGAGCTTTGCTATTTGCAAATTTGGCACAAAACAACAACGCTTGTACATATGCATGTATATGTTTATGCATGTATGAAGAGTTGTTTCTTCACACCTCGCAGTTTGTCACTGATCTTATTAACACCAAAACATATAAATTGCAAGTTAAACGTTTTGGCCAGTGTCAAGAAGAAAAAATCAATTTTTGGAAGTCGCGAGCGTCGCAATTGTTGATTGTCGGACAATATTTTGATGGCGCTCGCAAGCAATAAGAAGCGAACGGAAAAAAAAAAAACAAAATAAAAAGAGTAGCGTTTCATTAATGGAGGGCAACAAGGAGGCGACAGCTATTGTGCAGAGCTTGACTAAATATAAATATTTGTGTTTGCAAGTCATACAACGCAAGGACAAAGGGCAAAGTGAGTTCAAGCCACTTCGACGTACCTTCATCTACCACCACTTCGTCGTCAGGAGAGTTGTGTTGTAACTTTGTAAGTACGCGAGGAGTTTCCAATTATATGTATGTTATATATGTGGAGCTGTATTCCTCTTTTCAGCTGTTACACAAACTTTAAATTAATTCACTTTCCTCTAGGCCTACGTTTTGATTTTATATTTAATTTTTTTTTTTTTTGTTATTAACTTCCACAAAGCCGCTTACTGATTTACACTAGAAATGTTAAGTAAAATGAATAAAATTTTTGAATGCAACCAAATTCCCGCTGTGTTCTTTTCTTTTCGTCCCACTATAACTGTATTTTTGGCAAACTTGTTTCACTCATCCACTGGCTGCGGCTAGGAGGAAAATTCAATGAGTAAGGCTCTACTTTTGGGACGTGCTTAAAAAGAAAGTCGCACTTTTTCCAACTAACAATATGCAAAACAAATTAATTCATCTACTGCTTCTGCTATTTTCTTTGCTTCTCACATTAAATCTCTCAAATACAAAAATGCTTCTTAATACGCACGCACACTTTGGCAAATATTTTCAGTACCGCCGCACACACAACTCAAAATCTAGCAGCAAATTACAGTCGATATCTTTTGCAGTCAAACTCAACCAGACGTAAGAAACTTCTTCGCGTATATTGCGATATTTTACAGAATTTTTAAGGGAATTTTACAACAGAAAACATCGATTATGGAAACGTATGAAAGCACCGCGCCGTCCAATAAAAACATTTATCTACGAAAACTTCTTAATATTTGCTTTCTTGTGTTTTCGTCCTGTGTTCAAAATTCTCGCGTTCGATGTCAGCGCCACTCACACACACGCAAGTGCTGTAAATGTGTAATTCGCAAACGATCTCGATAATATGTAGAGGGAAAAAGGTCGCATGAATCCGATTTACGATTACAAAGGGGGAAGGAGGAGGAAAAGCTGTACACTACCGCAAGACAAAAGGTCGCCGTTTCTTGCGTCGCATTTAACCCGCTTTAATGCCTTTTCTGCACACAACTCGATTATACAAACACTTAACACGATGCCGCTTTTAATTTAAATGATTTTTTTTCAATTTTTATTGTAGAATTTGTTTGATTTTTGACGCGGATGATTCTATTTTCTCGAGTATTTGTCATTCAAAACACGCAAATTGCATACACTGCCCACTGGTGCAAAAACCCAGTTCAGTCTTCTGACTTGCTGCTTGTGCTGCAAAATATCCCAGTTTTGCATCATATGTGAAATTTGATATATTAATGTAATTATATATATGTCGAATTCTTTATGACTTTGCACTTTTTATATATCTTTGGTCCCTAATTTCTTGAATTTCCCTTTTGTGGCGTTAAGCAAAATAAAAATTATAGTTCTCATAAATTAGAACTTAACCTTTTGAATTGAAGACTCCATAAAAATGTCAATCAGCAATAGCAAACAATTTAATAGCTAACAATAATTTTATGTATACATAAACAATTAATAAAGCAATTTTATTTCTTATGTCCAAAATATTGCATGGGCAACCCTAGTTCTTACAAACAGGGAAATTTAAAAGTGACATATACCTGTAATATCCCGCCAATGTCACATATACATACACAACATATTTCCCATAAATATTGGAGATGAATTAAATTTTCAAATGTCATTTGGTTGTTATAAAATCATAGCCGTCTTAAAGAACATCGGCAGTGCGTATTTCTCCGGCACAAAATTTTAAATAAAAAGTTAAAATTTGATTGAGACGAAAATTTAAATGTGAAATTCGTTTCGAAACATTAAACAAATAGCTAAATAAAAAATTTACACACATAGAACAATGCAAGTGACGAAAATCCACGTAATATGCTTGAGTGCAGCGGTGCTGTGTCTCTGCCTAAAAACAAATGCTCAGCAGGAGTCCAGGGACTATATGAAGCGTGAGCATTCACTCATAAAACCGTATCAAGGTGTGTTCTTGTTGATTTACATAAAAAGTGCAAAGATCAATAAATGTTTGACCTAAATTTTGATTTTTTAGGCGCCGGAATGACTGTTCCGTACTGGGACTTTATCGGAAGCACAATGTTCACCAGCAACTATGTACGCTTGACGCCGGACCTGCAATCGAAGAGTGGATCCCTTTGGAATCAAGTGGTAATGTTCGATTTATTCACACAATTTAGGATATGTTATTAACCATATTACTTGCAGCCATGTACTTCCGTCAATTGGGAGGTTCACATTACGTTTAAGGTGACTGGAAAAGGCAAAGAGCTGTTTGGTGATGGTATGGCGTTTTGGTATGCTAAGAATCGAATGCGATTAGGGCCAGTCTTCGGTAGCGAGGACTTTTTTAGTGGCCTGGCTATCATTCTTGACACATACAGCAATCACAATGGTCCACATAATGTGAGTAATTTTTGTTTTTCTCTGCCCGCTAATCATATCAACCTAAAATCCTTTGTCTGGCATATAGCACCAACATCCCTACATCAGTGCCATGGTGAACAATGGGACGTTGCATTATGATCATGACAAAGACGGCACACTCACACAGCTGGCTGGTTGTGAGGCGAAATTTAGGAATCCAGACTACGACACATTGATCAGCATTCGTTATGAGAATGATGTTTTAACAGGTGAGTGTTGGCATTTATTGATACAAAAAAAAAAAAAACAGTTGACGTGACATTCGAGTCATCGGAAATGTAAATACAAGTACACACTGATCAGTTATATAAAAGGCCGAAAAACCTTGATAGTAAATTAGATTGTTTCTTAGTGCTTAATTAACCAATTTTACTTAAATTGATTTTTCAATGGTGGAGCAATAATCTTGTTTAGTCGACGTTAAGCTCAATTCAAGATTAAAGAAATTTAGACTAAATGTAGTCTAACAATAGGCTAACTCCTTTAATGCTGACAAATGAATAACAATAAATATTAACTCCTAGACAACAATGACCCTTCTAATCAATATTAACCGAACCAAGTCTTATCAGCAAAACGTGTTGAATGCTTTGTTTGCAATTCAATTGCACATATCAACATGTTCGTGTGTGTATTGAAAAGTCGCAACAGCTGTTTGACAATGCGCGTCTAGTTACCACACGTCGTCATTAAATGCATCACATTAACCCCGCACATTATTCACGCCAACGGGGTCATAAATTACATACAAGTGCGCTATACATAAAGAATTTCGATAATAAATTGAATCCATATGCATTCACAGTGTCCACTGACCTCGAAAACAGCGGCGAATGGAAAACATGTTTCACCGTGCAAGGCGTCCACCTGCCGACCGGCTACTATTTCGGCGCCTCTGCCACGACAGGCGATCTCTCCGATAATCATGACGTGATTGCGGTGAAATTCTACGAGCTAGACGCCACCGTTGATCCACGTACAATTGCAGCAAGGCGTGACATCAAGCCAGAGGCGACACTGTTTGAGCCACCACGCGAACGACGCGAAGACAAGACGCCCATGTCGAACGCGAAAATCTTCTTCATCATATTGATTGGCACCCTGAGCTCAGTGGCGCTCGCAGTTTTCGCCATTATGTATTATCAAAAGCATAAAGAAAACTCCCGCAAACGTTTTTATTGATAAGTATTTTGGTTTGTTGGGTGTTATCCGGTTCAGTTTTCTTTTTCGACTTTAAAATTGGATTATCATTGAAAAATGCTCGCGTATACTGTTATTCTCAAAGGTTTTCTTTGAATTAAATCGGAATCGGTCCGATCGACTGAATATGAAGAATATAACAATAGATTATATAAATACTTCGAATAACAAACAGTATAAATAAGCGATTAACTAAAAAAAACATTTGCACTGCATTTTATTCCTAATTACATCACTCGGTTTACCTTTCTTCTCGTTTTCTTTTAAAACGTTTTTTTCTGACTTCTGGTGCAGTGGATCTATACATTTTGATATAACTATTTTTAACTAAAATTTGAAATAGGCAAAATTGCCATCCACTGAGGACACTCTGTATCTTTAAACTTAATAATTTATTTAGTTTTTAAGCATGAAACCTCATTGAATGTTTTCTCAGTTATTTTGTTAACGATTGTGTGATCGGAAAATCATGGAAATAAAGTGGGTCCACAAAAACTTGGGTATTACATAATTTCCTTATAAAATGATGCGACTGACAGCAATTCTAAAAATCGTTTGAAACCAAAAGAAACCAGAAAAATGTATTTTTTCAGATAAAAAAATGCATCTTTAAAATTTATTTTATTTGTCTTGAAAAAACCATAATAATGTAAAATATTGGTAGAAAATTAAAGCCGTTAAGAAATGAAAGTAAACTAAAACTTCAGAAGCATCTTTTCTATACATATATTTTTATTATTCAACACTTAAATTAATTACATAAGGCTTTTTTTAAGTCCTTGACAAATTACAACGAATAAACGCATTACTGCCTATGGCCGCAACACAACAGGAAGCAATCTGAATATGAGTTCAGGAAATATATTAAAACTAATCCTAAAATACAAGTCGGCAAATGGCTTAATTTACTTGAACGTCAGCAAGGGATTGAAGAGTACGTTCAATAAATACTTAAGTCCCCGACTAAGATCCCTGACGCGAGCGCTAAAATTCAAAGCAGCTGGCGACGCTCCCGGTTCCTGCAATGTCACCGCCTCAATAGCTTGTCCCTGACACATTAGGCAGCCCATTGCAGTCACATGTACAACTGGCCGATCGCTTCCCATTGACATAAACTTGCGCGAATCACCACGATCATTGCCTGGCACATTGACCAAGTTCCCCTTGAACCATATGCGATCAGATGCATTTAAATTTTGCGTGAAATTGCCAAACTCGTGACGCGCCTTGATCAACACTTCAGCCGGACGAGTCAGTAAGCCTGAATGCATCCTTATAGAAATCTGATATTCGTATTGATTCCATTTATTTAGATTGCACGCGCGAACATTGCCGCCGGCAAAGAATCGACGCATGTCATCGCAGTAGTCAGAGTCCTCGCAGTCTGGCCGATTCCGTTCGCCATAAAAGCAAGCAACTGCATTCGCCAGAAAGTTAGGCAGATACTGATAGATTAGGTCAGCGCGAAAATTTTGGACGCGACTTATTTCTGTCTCGGCGACAATGCCGTCCCACTTAATGTCACTGCCCTCCAATTGAGAACATCGCATCTGCGTCCGTATGCGGCTTGCCTTCTCCCACGCTGGCTGATGACAATACTTGTGATACAAATCCCATTCCAACTCCTTGGGCACTACTTCAGTGTGAATATTCTTAAACGTTGATGTCATATAGGGCAGTATCAAAAGTACGGTGGCCACAACAGCGGCGGAAATCTGCAGAAAGGTGATGTACTTATCAGTACGATGGTTGGCCGCCATCAAACACGATGCTGTTATAGCGAAAATGGCCGCGCTGACAGTAGCAATTATGCGGATGTTAGGATCAGATAGGCTAAGCCATTCGACGGCTGCAAATACTGGTATCATTAAGGTGACGATTCCAAAGAGTGGCAGGAAAAGTAAGAGGCCAGCCAGTCCCAAAGCAGCACGCATTAGGCCAAACATTGTGGCACACTGAGAGCTGACTATGCACAATTGCAGCCAGCAAAGTGTTACACAATGCGGAATAACATATTGATAGGTTCCATGCCAGTTACAGCGCCGGGCAAGCTGAATTAGGCAGCCTGGTATCAACAGGTACAGGCAGGCTCGACAATTTAGGCAGAACTCTATTCCATTGCCGATAACAAACGATGGAAAGTTAGGAATCTTCAGGTCTAGAAAACGCCATCCCGTTGTTACAACGCTGTCCATTTCATATGGATATTTTGCCAGTACATTGATTCCGAATGAAATTAAAACGAAAAAGTCTAAATGGCCGCGACGGGTATGGCGACGTGCCTCGATATCGTCTACATCTTCGTCATCCATGTGCAGATTTTGCGAGCTGTACATGAACGCAAACATTGTAACAAACATGAGCAAAAATGAAATGACAGTGATCTCTGAGTGGGTGATCCACTGATCGGATGCGATCGGATTGAGCAGTAAATTTGAGAAAAATGCTATGAAAAAACACAGATACGGCTTCATGTTATTTCGCAAGAAGCGATTTTCTGGCTCTGCTGCATTCAAATCCCCTTCGTACCTCAAAAACAGTCCAGACCAAATACGGAAATCGACAAACTCCTCCTGCGCCTTGAGCATTTTAAACGTTGAAATTATCATAATAAAAAAGCTGACATAGTAGAATGCGGTCGGCACTACAGCCGATAACGCCGCAGAATCCGATGATGATATCACATACACAGCAAATAATATCATCAGATGGAGGCTGGTTATCGTGGTGTCTGGCAAATTGGACATTATTTTAATGAATTTGTGGTACAGCAGCGAGAAGAACAGCAAAGGATGGAACATAAGTCGATGGAAGCACGGGATATGGTCAAGTGTTTGTGGATGTGGCACGGACAACGTTAATGCCCCACTAACGGGAGGAAGACGTCCATTTGAGTAGTTTATAGCAGCCGATAACAAATTGGCTTCAGTGATGACATCCTGGTCGCCGCTACCACCTGCTTCGTGACGCCTCAATCGATTAGGAGATTCTGAGATGTCACCATTGGCCCCATCAAAATCATTTTCGTTGTCGTTATCCTTGGAAGTTCTTCGACGACGTTTCTTCTGAATTTTATAAATTTCCCGCATCTTCCGTTCAAGTTGGGCTGCAGTTATATATTCCTCCCCATTTGAAAGGCAAGCGAATAGCTCTCGTGCCGCTTTTTTGGCCGTTCGTTCGCCGGGACTCATTTCCAGACATGCCCGCACATCACATCGGTTTTCTTCAGTTATACCGCGACCATTACGATAACACTCGTCCAACATAGTAATAGCGCCTTCGTGTCCTTTGTGTGCGGCCCGTAGTAGCCACTGCACGCCTTGTACATGATCATCTTCTTCGTTGCTTAGCAATTGCTTTGCTAAATGGAACTGAATTTCTGAGCAGCCGTCTTCGGCGAACTGGTACTTAAGGTTATTCAAACTGGTGCGATCTGGTGATACATGACCAATTTTGGGAGTGACCATGATTTTTTTTATGTGGTTTAGTATGTATCGATTTAACATGTTTATTGATTGTACTTTTACCTTCTAAATTCCATTTTCGGCGCGACGTTCCTTGTGGTGGCTGGCTTGTCCACTTTGCCATATTGCCGGGGATGCTAATTGCGCTGTTGGGCAGTAGCTTTGATTAGAAAATAAGTTTTTTAAACACAAGATGAAAATAGTGGTTTGTTATTGTAATTCAACTAATTTCGTATCTGTTTGTATTGAATATATATTTGCAACTCACTCTTGACAGTTGACTGTTGCGGTTTTGACACTGACAGTACTTTTCATACTTAACTTTGACACATACTTAAATATGCGGTCTGGTAACATTCTTATTTACATTTGGTAACTTTTCGTTGATTTATGTTAATTAAATTAAAAATAAAAGTCAATAATAATACTTTTATATAAATTTTTCGATCAAATTATTTCGTTTAAATTTGATATAAAAGAATAATGATGGTTTGATATTATAAAACAAAATTGAAATATAGTTTCAACTATTATTTTTTACTGTGTGGAAAGAGCAGGATAATGGATATCGCTAAAATTTTCGCGCTCAACAGTCAACAATCTAAATTATAACGGGATCTAAAACGGTTTTTGGTGTGTCAGTGCAGTTTTAATAATATTCAGATCAGTTAAGTTTTCATGTTGGAGTGATATGGTTATTTGACCGACAATATGTATAAAATAAATAGTGCAACAAGTGCTTCTTCTTCTTCCTTGGATTCTTCAAGAACTTCACCGTCAACGTCGTAGTCATGGTATTTATAATCACTTTGATATGATCACGCTCTTACTTTTTTTAAATTTCTTCTTATAAATAACATCCGAAATAAAAGCTTGTTTGTCTTATCGGATATGAAACGTTTCAGTATTTGGTTTATACAGTTTAACAAGAAGGCAAGATTACCCTCTAATGATTTAAATCGTCTGGGTACTAACCGGCACCAGTAGAGATTATATTTAAAGAACTTCATTTGTTTTCGGCTTTTGCACAAATCACGATATCATTCAAACATTCATCACGAATTCATTCCAATTTCTAGGCACATGCGCACAATATACAGCATGAAGAATAAAAAGAAAAACCACTGCAGTAACATACAAATCAATTAGGCTGAAAAGAATCATGTTGAAATGTGATGAAATGATGTTAAGCCAGAATCCTTTTCATACCTTTACATTGCATCACTTAAAACACTTTTCCATTTTCTTTATTTGGTTCTTCGTCGTGCTTTCAGCCATTTTTTTTACTGTTCTGCTTCATTTTGCTGTGTCTTTTTTATGGCTCTTGCGCGCGCGATTTCGGCGCTGTGTCACTTGCGGGAGTCGACATACATACATAAGTTACCTAATATAAATATATATGCTTGCATATACATAAGTCGCGTCGTTTCAATCTGTATAGCCAAAGCGCAGTTACTCAGTTCTTGCGCGTATATAGGGAAATCACTTATGCTAAGGGAATAGAACAAGCGGCATTAATCATAATGGAGGTAATCGAGAGTAACAAAAGATTCATGATTAGAGAAAATGTTGCACGCATTTAACGGCCATATTATGTGCTTTGCAATCATCAATTTGGGTGGCTTTACAATTTTTGGTTGTCGGAAAGTTCATTTATTTGTATTCAGAACATCTTAAATGCACATAAATGGCCTTGATCTTTAAAAACAGTATGCAAATGTTACTTAAATACATTCCAACTAAATCTTAGAATTTATATTTCAAAATTGTACCTTCTATAGTTACTGTCCACTAATTATATTATATAATAATTAAATTGTTTATTAAAAGTATGTAGGTGTGAAGTATGTGAATGTCAAATTTGATTTGGATCATTTTAAGCAAATTTTCATCTATAAAATACACTTATAATTAAAAGTCAAATTTATTTTCTTCTCATATTTTAAGTTTTGTTATCTTCTTAAATGCACTTAAGAAACAGAAAATGATTTACCGCGTCTTTATATTTACGGCATTAAAGGTTTAAAAATGAATTACATGAATACATAAATTGTTAAATACTTTGCGGCATGGCATCACGAAAATATCTTACCAAGAAATTAGAAAATACCTTGACCTGAATTTATATAATACTTACTTCTTTAATAAATACCAATTATTTTATTTATAGAAAGATTTAATATGTGACGTAAAATCATATTATATTATATTGAACAAATCATTGGTATCTGTTTCGCAAATGCACATACAAAATAGGCGGGCACATAAAATCATCACTCATCAGGACTTTGAAATGTCCGAAAAGAAAAACCTGAAACATAAACAAACAATCAAGCTGAATGAATGAATGATAATTGTATGTGCGTGTAGATATAGCTCGCATAAGGAAAATCAATAAGAAAAGCGACTCATGTACATATATGTATATGTATGGAACAGCGCGCACCACATTAAGAACGTGAAATTAGAAATTTACGATGAAGGGAGTTCAAGAAATAACAAAAACGATATTATATATTTGTTATTTTATTTGCATTGATCTCGAATGTTAATTACTTTTGTTGTGTTTATTTCTCTCGACCCTCCTTCTATATGTCTTTTGTTTGTTGCATTTGACTTGGTGTTGCCCTCATTTACCATGACGCCATATTTATACACGTATAATATGGAGTAACATAACAGAAAAGACGCATGTCAGCATGTATTTGTTGTAGTCGCAGGAACGCGCGTGGGGGCCAAGCCAACACACGTCATTTCGGAAAATGTCAAACTGTTTGATCTGCTCAGCTTAAATTATGAAAAAGAATACGCAGACATTGAAGTGGGGGTGGTGGTGGTAGCTGAACCACTTTTCATGGTTTTTGTGTTGGTTTAATTAATATTTATGGTTTGTTTAGTGTTTGCTTATGCATTTTTTTGGCTACGTCCTTGTCAAATTAATCTGTTATTAAAAAGAAGGATGTGGGAAATGTCGCTATTTTGTGTCATTAATTTTTTTCTTTTAATATTTAAATATTTTTGATTAATTTTTATGTACTTGATAACTCTCAACTGAGAAAAAATTTGTAAAAACATTAGCTATTCACTTAAACCGTCTCAGATCTTTCTTTACACTCTTTATCGTTTCTTACAATCATATCGCCTATTGTGCATCTTTCAACTATACTCATTCATCAACAAAAATGCGTAAAAGGTAAGCGCTCAGACCCTCAACCGTCATTACACTCAACTATTCTAATGTCTAAAGAATGAGGAAATAATATATACTAAGTGTTCATATAACCTTGTCCCTGCGCCAGCTCGCACAAAGGCCACGCCACGTCAAATTATTTGGAGCATAAATCCCTTTAATGCTCTTCACTAACAATTCGGATTCAGAATAAAAAAAAAGGACTATGCACTTTTACATAAAGCATAGTACGGCACATATGCATAGAATAAAAACCACCACCGCATTGAGTCGAGTCTCATTGAGGATTACATATTATGATGTTGACGACATTGCCACTGTTTCATGTTTGACACAACATAATCCAGTTAAGCGGCGACAATGGAGATAAAACCGTTTAGATACAAAGTGGGGGGTGACAACGCATTGAACCATATAAGTATCGGATAATAAGTATAACAATAATAGAGGCCGCCGGCTACCAATTATTGCCTTAACGACTGTGGGTGGAGTTGCTGTGAATGTTGAATGCTGGTGATGATGGAAGATTAGAGGGCGGAAGACTGATTATTTCGCTTTAACCATATTACATGAAAACAATTACAGTGGAGCATGTTTGAGTGACGGCACAAATGTATAGGCATGCATGTGCAACGATGCGCCCATCAACAAATCAAGAAGATAAAGTCTTCATTCAGTTACAGTTTATGTTGTTGCGTGTAAGTGGTGGGCGGTTGCACCCTCTATTAGCATGCATTGTCTACTTATATGCTCCCTGTACATTCTGGGATCACAGTTTAAGTAGCTAAATGCTTCTAAATTCAATTATTATTCATTGGACCTATATATGTAGGCAATTTTGAAACGAGTCTGATTGATGCGCCTCAAATATGCATATGCCGCACTGAAAACAATGCATCTTAATTGGATTATTTATGGCAAATTAATTGGCAATTCAGACTCAAGTCCGAAATATATGTGTATGTCGCTTGTCGGATGCAGAATTGTTGCATTAAAAACTGTTGCAAACCATAAAGGGAATTAACACGAATTGTGAACCAAAAAAAAAACGCGGCTTTTGCCGGTAAAAATTATAAAAAAAAAATTAGGTTATATAGAAATAATTTGTGTACAATTAAATGAAAATAGTTTGAATAAAACATACAAGTGTTGAAAATGGACACCCGCATATGTGTAAATATATAAAAACCGCCACACTTGAAGAAAAAGCTTTCCACCCACTCGTGCTAATATTCGCTCTTGAATATTTTAAGAGTGAATGCACTTTATGATTTCCTCATTTACGCTGCAGTCTTGCATGTACATTTGTTTTAATTCTTTACATGCATTTACATTTGTAAATTCTGGTAAATTTGTTTTTCGTTTTTAACAGAAAATATTCATCTTATGTTGCATTGAGCAAACACATTCGTGCTTGCATATTGCTTAAAAAAAATTGAAAATTCAAAAAAAATAAAATAAAATAGAAACACCCTTAAATGGGATGAATGGGAGAAAGTGAGAGGTTGAAACTGAATGCACTGGCTCCAATTGACTGGCTAGTTGCGACTATACTCCATGGCCCATCAAACCAGGTGTCATTAAGGACGTACTAGTGGCTTATGTGCAAGCACATATTACATATTCGCTTGTTGTGTGTGCGAGTGCTGAGATTGGAAAAGTGCTGGTCGGGAGTCGAGTGGTCCTATAAAGGAGTCCTTGTGCTTTCCAGCTTTTTTTCTATTAACATACATTTTATTCTTTATATTGCATCGTCTCATGTGTGAACTCCATTTTCTATGTACATGGCTATATATATGGAAGATTACAGTGTTTTCACCCCTTTTCCACACCAGACATGCTGATTTTAATTCTATCTATATACATTACAGCACCTATATAAACATAAACATCAAGTTACTTTTTACGAAAATATATTACGAAGGTGTGTTTTCTTATTTTGCTTAACACTTATGTAATTTGTAATATGCAAATGCGTTTTAAGGAATTTACGTATACTCTTGAGGATTTTGCCGACGGCTTTTTGTTTTATATACAAAGAAAAATCTTCAAATTTAAGAAAATTATATTCATTAAATATTTTTGTGTATAAAAGTGATGCAAAAAGGCAATTTATCAGTCGAAATTAACTAAATGAGTACAATCAATATTTTCCATAATTATATCTTTAAAAAAGCAGTCTGACCATAATGGTTTTGCTTCCTAAACCTTTATAATAATTACATTTTCTTGTATCACGTTTTATACTAATTTTTATTAAACATTTTACTTTAATGGAATATTGATTATTTGATTTATTTTATCACATGGCCAATCCGACAGGATTTGTGGTCGGATGTTATATCCAATAAATTCTCTAAATCAATATATTTCACAATGTTTCATGCTTGAAAATGCTGTTATTGATT
>JANSTS010007016.1:0-11574 GCA_026546915.1 Sylvicola fuscatus
AATAAGCAATTAGCTTTATGATTTAATTAACGATCAATTCAATTCCTTAAAATTGGTTTCTTTGCTATTTAAATCCTCTAAGGCAGAAAATTTTATGACATACCATACTAATCCAAAAAATAAATATGTTTTTCATTTAAATAGAGCGTTGAAGTCATTAACAAGAATTTGATTAAAATTACTTTCTCCAGTTTCTTAATTTGCATTTAATATGGAAATGTTGAAATAAATTTACAGCAACCAGTAACATATTTACAAAACACCGAAATATAAAACTATATCAATATAAAACATATATGCTAACGAAGTCGCGACATAATCTGCTAAAGCGGACCAAATTGAGCCACAGCCCCTTTGCAATTAAGCATTTAAAACTGATTTTAATTTCACAGCGAGATGAATGCAGGAATCAATAAATAAATGCATCCATAAAATCGACAAAGAACCGTCATTAAAATATAATTTTGCCGATTACAGGGAGCGGTCTTCGAACGGACGTTTCTTAATAAAATACTTGCGATATAACAGCCGCACATCAAGCTTAAACCAAACTGTTTTATTACACATTTTAAGGAAATAATATAGTTTTTAAATCAACACATTCTTTTATTGGTCGCGGTCCTTATTTATCAATCCTACTCGCCCGTTTAAAAATTATTATGGCAAATGATTGCTTTGCTCTGTAAGAGGCTAAGACCATTTTGCACTTAGAATTTAAGTGGCAATAAAATCAATCTCAATGAGCCCTCAGCTATTTAAATGCAATTTTACAACAAAGAACGCTGAATTGCAGCCACTGATGATCGAAGGTGCAAATGGGTATTTTTTACAAATTAAATTTTTATATTTTAAGCAAAAAAGGGCTAATTAAAAAATTAATTAATTTGTTTTGAATGGTAATGTTAAGCAAACGTCTTTTAACAGCAGGTTGATATTCTCAAGGAAGAAAATATGTAAAGTTTTAGGTGGAAAATGACTCAATTACATAAATTAAATGAAAATATCCACTTTTGTTTTCTTTTCTTCAAAAAACAACCGAGCAGTCGGTGTGTTACCACCACCACCCTTTGTGGTTTGTACCGTGCAAAACACCTAGTCGCATGACAGCACTTATGATTGATGGCTTGTTATGCTCACTACCAATATAATTTCAAAGCAAAATATGCATGACTCAATTACCTTTGAAAAATGAAGGTTTATCGAAAACACGACGATTTACCCACGTAATCAGTTACACTCCTGTCTGGTATTTAACTTCACTGAACCACCTTGTTTTTTTTCTTATTTATCGTCCACACTTAATTTTTTTTAAGTAAGTGTTTATTTATTTTTGGAACAGAAATAATTGTGAATAATTTCATTTGCACTCCATAATCCTGTGTAGCAATTGCACTTCACTCAGACGCTTCACACGTTTTATCAAAGGACTGTTTCCTCGCCACCGTGAAAACACACTCGCGCTCAATTTGGAGGACTGCTGCCGTCTATGGTGCTGACGAGTGTCGTGTCCGCCGCACTGTTGTGGCTGGTTTGACTGGTGCGTCGGATTATCGCTGGTTGAGCCCCTCGTGTGAACGAGATGGCAAAGCTCACGCGTCCTGTGCGCATGTGTGTGTGTTAAGGCGGAACATATTTTCAATGGTTAGGTAAAAGAAATGCCATAGTTTACGAATCGGTTTACGGTTTGTACCGGAGTAAATTGCAGGAAAAGACGCTGTGGCGATGATCATGCGGAGATATTGCATAATTGATAATATGTCTTAAGGCAAAACGAGTGGGGTGGTCTTTTCAAAGATTTAAGTTTTTTTTTACGTTTTACCATATATCTTTTGTAACTTTAACCATTTATTGAATATTTATAAGTTTTTTTAGTTATTGACTAGATTTTTTAAGTGTTTTAAAATTTATCACTGGGGATTAGGTAATTTTGTCGTTTGAAAATTAATACAGAAAACAATAATTTATCTAAGCGTTAAAAAAATATTAAAATTAAATATTAAGCAATTATATACAAAACCACATAAATCATTAAACACATTTAATATTTACAATCCACAAAACCCATTTAACGTTTAGTTCATCCCTGCTGCGCGAAACCCTATACGGCCAAAACATATAAAATGGCAAAACCACCCACCACGTCTTCATATCTTCATAATATTCCGTTCCAAAACGGCAACCAGAAAAATAATTTCGCTCTTCGGGCACACTTTTGACACACTTCAGTGTGCCGCTTTTTCCGCTGCGCCTTTTTTCCGCCCCATATCCAGGCGGCAGTCATGCGCGTGCTACCACTTACCAGACGATACCGTACCCGAATTCAGTACAACAGCATCTTTGCTTGGCCTTATACAATTTCCACCATAAATGAAAACAGGATGGAAATACATAAGAACGGAACGCAGCTCGAACGGTTCAGGAAAATTCATTTAGGGCGGAGCGTTTTGCCGTTTTTATGCTGCATACAGGCACGCTTCGCATCCAATAGCGTTGCGATGTAGCATGACCATGCGATGTTTCGGTCCAATTGGGTAACAGCATATGAATTTAACTAAATGAGTTTCTTTTTCTTTTGGTGCCGCAGTTTATTGAATTTAAATTAATTAAGGTTGGGTTATTTTGGGGCTTCGTTTTTTTTTTTGTGATATCGCCACCGTATTTTATTCCGACGCTTTTATTGTATGCTGATGCGTTATCTCAGTAACATATTTTGGCGGTTTGTTATGGGGTTTCATTCACATGTTTATTGTTTATGCTGAAAGCGATAGCCGATAACCCATCAGCCACTTATTTTAACAGGAAGACGTAATTAAATGTATTTGTTTGAAACCTTATGAGGTAAAATAGCTATTTTTGATTTCTATATTGATTATCCAAATTATAAATAAAAATAATAAGCTTTCAGTTAACATTTTCAATACTTAATTCATAATTGACAACAACAAAATATTATAATTATTATTTGAAAATGTTATAAATCGGAGTTTGAATGTAAAAAAAAATGAATTTATTATAAAAATGACTGCTGGAATTTAAAAAGCAAATAAAAATTAAATCAATCAATTAAATAAATGAATAAAAAATAAATAAAATGGCATTCAACTTGAATTCCAGTATATTTAAATACTCTAATGCAATTAACATAAAAGCTCCCCAACCATCACATAAACTTAGGCGTTAAGCGAAATACAAAATCTTAACTTTGATTAATTTTGTGTGCATCGTTCAACTCATAAAATTTACAAGCGATTCAAATGCAAATTAAATTAACAGGCATTATGTTATAACTGAAACCAAAAATTGCATGACCAGCAAATGGCCTGTGTCGAAAAATTTATTAATTAAGCTCCCGCAGCACTTCTAACAACCCTTAACCGGCGTGTGTGCTGCAAAAACGACGTATATGGCTAACAAATTGCACCTATTATTCGCATACGTGCTTTGAGTATAATTAGCCTACCTCGCGGCCGTCAAACATTTTCTAAAAGTCGCCGTGCCATGTAGAGAGACGACACGCTGGCTGCAGCGTTGCATCCGTTTTGAATACACATTCGTACGTGTTGCAGCTTCTGCATGATGGGCGATGGCCCTTTGTATACCTCGACAAAACCCAAAAAAAAAAACGCGCAAAACATTAGCCGCGCATAGATAATAATATGCATGTTGAAAATCATAGGCTGTGCGAGCACATGAGCATTAGAGGTCCGCCACGCAGCCAGGAGACGCTCAAAGAAGGACGGATAATAATTATTTGCGTTTCTTGCCAAAATCATGTCGATTGTACGCGCGATACTTTAGCGGGCAGCTTCGAAATTTGGCGAATGCGCTCGACAGCGGCTGCACTTGTACTGCAGGCTATTTGGACGATGAGCGCATTGATCCTGCGCAATCGGCCGACCGTTCTCAACCAAAAAATCACCTCTAATTCAGTAAATGGCGTACGCGTTTTCGCTTGCTGCCGCGCTTTTGAAATTGCTATTGCCCTTAAGATAGATTGCCACGTATTGTGCGCGGCCACATCACACTGATTACCGTGAAACAATTTTTTGGGAGTCTAGTCAAATTTCTTGTCTTACCGACAGCCGGGTAGAAGATGTTTTCGGCTCTGTCCAGCTCACCAATTTGCATATTTTCTGCGTTTACACGCACCACTATTAAATCTTTATAACAAAAGTTTATGTGCAATAATTGGCAATTAACTAGTTGCTGAAGCTGGAACAGTGCAAGTGATCTCTTACAGTCTCG
Organism: Sylvicola fuscatus; assembly: GCA_026546915.1. Taxonomy (NCBI): domain Eukaryota; kingdom Metazoa; phylum Arthropoda; class Insecta; order Diptera; family Anisopodidae; genus Sylvicola; species Sylvicola fuscatus. Next base: position 4,246 of record JANSTS010007016.1, read on the forward strand.
TAAAGATTATGGAATTATAGATCCAGCTAAATTGGTGATGTTTTTAGCCTGAAGGTAGTCCATCGTAATTTATTGCTTATTTTATACATGAGACGCAACTTAACGAAGGTAACAGATAAATTTTAATCAATTAGTTGGTCAAACATTGTCCTGAAGTATAAAGCCATAATTTTGCCAACCATTTTAGGTCCTTGACAGGTTATATCCACATAGCCCAAAAGGCAGAACACAATCATAACCGTAAAACACCTTAAAAACACCTTGACCATTTTCCGTTTTTCCTTTGCAGCGCGTGCATCTCTAAATGCAGTTTTAGGAAAATTGCCTTTCATTCCAATCCACACTTTAGAAACGCATCTTAAGGATCCACTATAGGTAACTGCGTTGCTATAAGAATGCGTTGTGCGGTTTCGTCCTAAGCGGACAGCTCTATAATTATGGTTTCGTTTTGTCGTTATGTTGTCGAAGACAAAAGGTATTCGGTGTGCGCCAATTTTGAATTAGTGCACATCTTAGGACTCGTGCTACAAGGGAAGACCATAAATGAGCAGCCAAATTATATTTACCCGTTGGTCACACCTGCCCCGGCATATTCCGTTTGAGCAATGGCACGCATTTTGGTCTTGTGTCTCCACCCTTGCGGATAAAATGCATTAGGATGTCGTGCTCCTTGCTTCTGTGGCGACAAACGCCGCTCCAATGGATGTGCATCGCGTATCTCTGTGCATCGCCACACACAAAAAACTGACGAGCTCACTATTTATATGTTATGTTCCATGTTGATGATGCTCAAATTACGATACTTCCTAATAACATTTAATGTCGACGTCCCCCCAGAGCTTCTTTTCACCTTTCGTGTTTCGGCGATTGCACCATCAAGAAAGCTGGGACAGGGCATTTGCGTTGCGGTACGGTTCGAGACACTTTATTTAATGTTGGCACGTCCAGGAAAATGTTTCTTGGCACGAGACATTGGCCACAGTGTGCGATCGCAGGCGCAGATATCGCTGATGACTGTAGTTTGTTTTAGCTGATGGAAGTTAATTAGCAGCTCCTTTATATGTATAAACTCAAACAAACAGACATTTTCATATCGCCAGAAGCTATGCAATGCATCATTCGTGGTGATCGCGAAAAGCGCTTATGTTGATCACGCGTGGATTGCGATAATGTTGGCAGCTTACAAGTTTGTTTTGGACCTTGCCTTCTTTATGGGCATTCCTATTTGCTGGGCATTCTTAATAAACAAATAATGCTTGCACTTATGTCATCAGCAGTTCCTTCAGGCGTGATGTGAGATTACTTTCGGTTGGGATTTGATCAATTTAATGTAATCTCTTCAAATTGATCATAAATTTTTGGTTTAGGAACTCTTGTTTTCATCACATTTTCGACATTTAGAGTCTGCAAAATCCTTGTTAGTATTGAAAATTGCTTAAAAATTGTTTCGCGGAAAAATAAAATAATCGAATTTATTTAAATGATAAAACAATTTATTCTATTAGAATATTAAATAATCTTCCTTTCAGTCAACCCCTCTCAGTATGAAGTATGAACAATTACGAGAAATAAAAATATTTTGATGACATTCCTATTGATATTCCGAGTAAGGTTTCAAGAGGGTTGCTCATTTGGATTAGGGTGGTGTGGTCTATAACTATGGTGTCGTGACAAAAGGCTTTTATTCGGATCTGAGCGATTTAGGGGTGACTATTCACAGAATTAAATGATTTTGAATCTGTTTTGCTTTATACAAAACAAGTCGGAAGGGGAGGAAAACAAAAATGTTTTGTTGAATATTTAATGGAACATATATATAGTTCTTGAAAATGAATTATAATCATAATGATACCTGTTTAATAATGAAGTTGAGGTGAGGTATGTAATTTTTGTTTTAATTAAAAAATTCGTGGTTCTTAAGAGATTGACAAATATATGTTTTATTTAATTATGGATGGTTATAAATATTGTAATGTATGGTTTTAGCTTGTAAGGAATTTCACAAAAATCATGAGCAAAAATTGAAATTTTCATCTAGATTCAAAATCCGCTTCTTTACAATTTTTTTTTTCATTTGCAAAAATATAAATCTTACACGTATAGTAGCGAAAACATAAGCCGACTACAATTGGATGATTACTTAATAATGTATCTTTGCCGCAAATAAAAAAAAACAACCATTTCATCCCCATAACATGCAACAGCCACCCTCTAGCCATCATGCAATCTGCACAGAGTTCATTTCAAAAATCTGTTCACACTTTTGGGAGCGCAATGTTCCGTGACCACAAGTCGCAAGTCGACGCACCGCAAAATCCATTTATGTAATTTATTTCAATGCTATTTTATGCTTTGCTTTGCTTTGTCTGCATCGCCGTTTTGCTCGCTTCCACTCCAGAGATCGTAGTACTTGTGTTTACACATCTTTTAAATGTTGAACATAATGTGACATCTACTCAGCGGGTCGCCACATCCGAAGGGTGGATGCGACCATGGTTTCGTTGTAATAATGTTGTCACTCTTGTTATTTATTACAATGTAATTGAGTGAACATATGCGATGATCATCCCTATGCGAGTTTGTTGTCCTAGCTAGGACTATGAACCTGGCACCTGCGAGTTTCGTTTATGAGACGTGTAATTATGTCAGTATTGGTGTAATTGAATTTAAATTTTAAATTCAGAATACTATATATGTGATTGAATAATAACATAATTTTATGAAATCGTTGTAGTTGTTGCTACTCTTTATTAAAAAGTACCGCTCTTGCGCGACATATTCAATAAATTTAATCTAGCTGAACATCTATGAGACAACTGCATCCCCGCCACAGCGCAGTGCAGCGTAACAAAAAATGTGTCTGATTGACTGCATCGCATCTAGCGTGCTGCACTTTACTTTTACCATATTATGAAAGCCTATTTGATTTCACCGCTTTGAAATATATATAGTTAATGTTATGTGTCGAATTACTTTTAGTTGAATTGATGCACATAATTTCTCATTTGATGCATATAAATTCAAGAAATGCGGCTGCAATTAATTTTCTGTGTTTCATAAATGCAGAATTTCCAATGCACATCATTAATCATAATAATTTCATACTTTTTGCAAGTTCATTAAAAACAAGTTATCATTAATTTTCTATATATTTGAAATTAAAAAAATAGAATAATTCAAATAAAATTCAATATATATTAAATTACATTTTCTTCGAAAATTACGATTTGCGTATTTCACACATCTTAAGCTAGAATTGGGGAAGATTTGCATTCATAGGTATATCCATCTCAAAAGAAGAAGAAGAATGCCAAAAATTTTAAAAATTAAATAATAACGATTTTACCACTTGGGAATTAAAAGAAACGTATCAGAAAAACTGGCTACTGATCCCTACCGAACCTGATAAACTTCATGTGACATCCTTAAAAAACATTCATAACAAAAAATTCCCACAACCGCCATTCACCCTCCCAGAGCGAACTGCATTCGCACCTAAAACATCAAATCAAATTAAAATCATAATTCGCTCCACTTGACACATCTCTAAAGTCAACTAATCGCATGTAATTCCCACCAGTTTTAGTGTATGTTTCACATTTAAGACTGTTATCTCTCAGTACGAAACACGACAGACCCGGAAGGAGGCTAATCAGGTCACACGCCATCAGGATAATCCCACTTATGGCATACATGCGGCACAAGCACACAAACACTCACAAAACACACACTGAAATTGTTTGTGCGCAATCGCATGTACCAAAAAATTCAGACAGCTTACAAGCAAACGGAGTAACGAAGAGGAGGGTAGCCATTCTAAAGAATCCTTGACTTCTGGCTTATCTGGTGGAAACAACAATTGGATTCAATTAAAATTGTGTCATCGCACTGAAATGGGCGAAATGGGCGAAATGGGTGGCGTTGAGTGGCATCTAAATAGGGCGATTAGGGCGTTTAGCAACAACACGGAGATGCTCTTGGCGTTCGCCGTGCTGCGCATTTGAAAAGGGATCACACAAAGTGGGTGGATCTGATATGACTGAAGGGTGGATGGAATTGTGTAATCCAAATACAACTTTTCACTTCAACCGTTTCACGATGTAATGGAACGAGATTTTTTCGTTTTTGCTTCTTTTTTTGTAGTAAATGGACGATAATACTGTTTCAATGGGTGTGGGAAAATGAACGCTTTTATGAGAGAAATACTTTTTATAGTTACTTTTACGTTTTGGTAGCATCTTTTATTGATTTTAATGAATATATTTTTTTCAATATTTTCGCTTTTTGTGGTGAAACGTTTCCTTTAATTCAACAATTTTGATGAAAGTGAATGTGAACAATCTGCGAATATAACAATTTTGCAATTGAAATAATCGTAATCAAATCGCATGAACTTTAAAAATGAATCTTCAGTCTTTACATATCCGTGTCCGGCTGTCTTAATCACGTCTTTCCACAAGATTATATAAAACCGCATTTGAGTGAAAATTACTTTCACTCTTTACTAAATACTAATATCACTGTATTGTATTTCCTATATGCAGCCGGTTTGTTTCACATTGTAGTAATTGCTTTGCATTCCGCCGACTGCACTTTTAACGTCTTAATCACTAACATAAAATAATGCATCTCCAACACTCGTTGTAATTGCATGCGGTTGCATAATAGCGTGCCGCGCCTCGTTTCTTATAAATTTCATGTGTTGCACGAACTGGAGAGTAGTTTCCAGTGTTACTATTAGTAACGGGTCATGTTTCTTGAAACTTTCAGCCAACAAGTGAAAGCCATTCTTCAAATGATCGACGAGAAAACTCATAAAATCAAAAAAACAAAACATCATTTAAATAAAATATGTAAAAAAACATTACTTGTTTTTCTTTTTATTTGCATAGCGTTCACACTGAATACATCATCGTAAAATTATTGTTACAAAAGAGTGGTGAGTCTAGCAGAGCTCGCGGCTCTGGATAATTTTAGCACGTAGGATTTCCGAAACAATATAAAAACGATTAGTTGAGCCCAATGGAAGATCGCGAATATCAAAAATATCACAATTCTGCGACCTTCTAGAGGACACAAACCCGGAGAGACACGTCATTTAACAAAAACATATAGAGATAACATGAAAGATGCCCAAAAATAGAGTCCAATAGAGTAGTTTCAATTTGAAGTTGATAATTTTACGCGGCAGCTGGTCTGTTTTTGGTTGATAATTACGTTAATATTACAATACATTTAAAATAGGTTCCTTAAAAAGAAATAATATCTTGTCTTGCGCCTATTTGATAAGATTTTCTAATACTTTAGTGGTATCCATGGTGCTCATAAGACTGATGAGATTCACCATGTTCCTCGTGGTGCTCTGGTTCGTAGTGGTGGTGGTGTTCTGGCTCCTTGTGGATTGGCACATGAACAACCTCTTTCACTGGGTATGGAACTTCCTTGTGAATTGGCACCTTAACCTCCTGATACACTGGGTAGGGCTTGTCAATTGGCACCTTAACCTCATATGGGGCTGGCTTCTCGACGGTGTATGGAACCTTCTTCTCCACATAGTATGGTTTTGGTACTGGAACCTTAATGTGCACTGGGTATGGTTTCTCAACCTCAACCTTGTATGGTTTGTCTACGGGATATTTGACCTCATATGGTACCTTCTTCTCGACAACAACTGGGTATGGCTTTGGCACATCAACTTGATATGGTTTTGGCACTTCAACCTTGTATGGTTTATCGACTGGGACCTTCACCTCATATGGGACCTTCTTGATAACGGTGTATGGCTTTGGTACTGGCACCTCAACCTTAACCTCATATGGGATCTTCTTCTCAACGTAGTAGGGTTGTGGCACGTGCACTTTCACCTCATATGGGACCTTCTTTTCAACGGTGTAGGGCTGTGGAACGTTCACTTTCACCTCGTATGGTTTGTCGACTGGTACCTTGACCTCATATGGGACCTTCTTTTCAACAGTGTAGGGTTGTGGCACATGCACTGGAACTTTCACGTACTCCTTGACGGTGTATGGAACCTTCTTCTCAACGTAGTAGGGCTGTGGAACTGACACTTTCACCTCATATGGGACTTTCTTCTCCACGGTGTATGGAACATGTTTCTCAACGGTGTATGGGACGGGAACCTTCTTCTCGATGGTCACCACCTTTGGCTCGTGATGATGGTATTCATGATGTCCACCAAAGTCGTGACCATGACCACCGTACGAGTAATCGCCGATCGAGTGGTGAAGGCCACGCTTTTCGATGTTTTGTGATTCTGCGGTTGGCTCAGCAGATTTCTTCTCTTCGACTTTCTTATCTTTCTCTTCGCCAGAGGCCAATGCCACTAGCAGCGCCAGACACAAAGGAACGAATATCTGCAAAAATATAAACAAACTTTTAGTATCCAGAACACAAAGGTGTGAGAGCACTTTTATGCGATGAGCTTGTCGCCACTGCACACAAAATCGACAACATCAATAGCTTGCGTAGTTAATCCAAATATGAGCTTTTTATTTTTTTTTCAGTCATCACATTTTATAAGTGGGTAAAACAAGCACATCAAAAGCACAACAAAACTATTTTTAATCCATAATCCATTAAGGGATTTCACTGAATATGCACAGTTTGTATAATTTTTTTGTTTGGTTGATTGTTTTAATATTTTAATCCATAATACTTGAACATACCAATCGCATTGTACAACTGTTGTTTAATAGAACAGACGAGACCAAGTAAGGTACTGAAGTTGTACGGATGGTACGCCACTATATATACTCGCAAGGTGGAAGACAACACTCGGTGCATTTGGAACTGCGAGTGGTGGACTGCTATGGCCCCCTCCCCAGCCGCCATGCTGCCGAATGGACCCCAGCGCTTATCTCCCGCCGTCGCTGCGCTCAGTTAGACTTCACACACATTTAATTTCTGCTACATACGATCAAGTAAGCGCACTTTTCAAACGCATATACCTGAAACCTTACCTACATCGTATAGTTTCATTAAATTTAATACATATATTGTTTGGTTCGGTCTGGTGCGGTGGGCTGCAGCGCGTTCGCCAACTTTCGCTAACGCGCAAAACGGCCGCAAAGAATAAATGCACACCGCAATCATGAAATTTATAATAAACTATAATAATAAAAAGAATTTCAAAAATAAATTATTGGTAGCATAACGGCAAAGTTGTTGATTGTTATTGTTGGCTGTTTTCTTATTAATTCTTCTTCGTGTCAAGATGTTATGCGATTCTCTCACTAGCAATATTTTAAATGAACTTAATGAAATATCATAATAATATAAATTTTTTAATAAAATTGTTTAATTCAAGTG
>JANSTS010007017.1:0-15636 GCA_026546915.1 Sylvicola fuscatus
TTACAGAAAAATGTACACACCGAAATTCTTTGATTGAGTTGACCAAGTCGTTTGTGCCCTTGCAAATTGAATTGGATAAAACTTCAATCTACAATAGAAGTGTCTTTGCGTGGAATTGAACAGTATGCTAAAAAGGAGACTAAAATCAATCAATGTTTTGTGAAAAGAAGAAACAAAAGTATTCTGTTGGAAAGTTAAAATTTTGCATACGAATTCAAGCTAAATAAAATTCATTAAAATTAATTTTTCATTTATTTTATTCTTTGCAAATACCGATGAGTAATATGTTTGTCAGTACTCAGTTTTAATAAATGATCACTAAAATCTTTGATTGTTTTTGTTTCTAAATAAGAATTGTATGAATAAATTGTAAAAAAATTGAGATATGGTAATAATTTAACCAAAAACAATTTCAAAATCTAAAGTTCGATATTTTTTTAAATTAAAATAATTCAACGGCCAATATTATCCTAAAAATTCAATCACAAAGGATTTTTAGTTTTAACATGAATAAAGATCCTATATTATATTATCATAAGTTGGAATACAACATTTTAAATGAGCAGGTGTTTTGTTTATGCAGGTACACCATGAGAACAATGAAACAATAAAGAAAAACTAACATTAACAAATGATTGCGAGTTGATTAAAGATTAAAGATTTGAGTACAGCAGTCAGTGACATCCCAAAGGAACCGCAACCACAAATAATAATTAAGTATTGTCAATAATATTGATGTATGTTTTTATTGACAATATCGATAGAATTAAATTGTGTAAACAAAATATATTTTCTAAACTGAATTAAATTGAAATTTCATTTTGAACTGAACAAACGATATGTTTTCTTAACAATGTGTTTAACAAGAATTCATTATTAATTTTAGATTAATTTAAATAAAAGAGAATTAAAATTATATTTAAAATAAAAAACAAAATGTTCGAAAATTTAAAATCGAAATTCGAAAGCCGGCGTAAATATGTCAAACTCATGTCATTTGATTTGACATCTGCAGAAATGTCAAGCGCACATGTGCAGTGAATTCGGGTGTGCAGTGTTTGTTTATTTCGTTAGCTCCTTAAAAAATAACTTCAGTTTGTGTTGTATCTTAATAAATTGTTCAATATGAAAAACAAACCGTTAAAGCATAAGGAGGAGAATACTTTTAGGGTGAGTAAAATGATGGTTTCACGAGAATTTTGTGATTTTACTATGAACATTTAAACAAATTTTTAACCTCAAAACCATTTCCACTTCACAGTACAAATCCTTTGGAGAGCTCATTGCGGAGATTGACATTCGGAAAAATGCCCTCTACCACATAGAACACACCAATCAAACCGGTCCAGACGATGATCAAACGCACTTCCATCAAGCAGTTGAAAAATGGAGCTCCCTAAATCTGTCGGAAGAATACAACGGTTTCCAGAAAACAATACGCGGCATTGTCACGTTGCCACAGTTAATACACAAACAACATCACGTCATAAAAGTACTACTGGAAGCCATAGCAAAGGCTACAACACTATCATTGGAGCCGCTATTGGATTTGGTGATACAGCTGGCTAAAGATTTACGTGAAGAGTTTTATCCTCATTTTAAAACATTCTTTGATACACTTGTGAGTTTGTTGCATAGCAAGGATGCCGAACAAGTGGCGTGGACGCACAATTGCTTAGCGTGTTTGTTCAAACATTTAAAGACATTTCTGAAAAAGGACATCAGCATTGTTTTCAACGCAATTCTTCCACTTCTGGAAAACAGACAGCCAGAGCATGTCACAAAATTCGCGGCTGAAAGTTTTTCCTTCGTCGCTCGAGACTTGCGTGATAAAGAAAAGTTTCTAGCAATAGTGCTAAAGTCTGTGAGAAAGCATAAAAACGGCATATCCGGATGTGGCAAGTTGCTGTTCGATATTATGCGCGGAGTTGCTGGCCAATTTCACAGTTGTGCCGAAGCATTTTTGGTGTTACTATTTGAATCATTTGCTCGCCCCAAAGCTGACCAACAATTGCTATCAGAGATTTTGTCGCAGACTGTTTTCAATATACTAAAGAGCATCAATCCAAAATCAATGTCCATCTTCTGGAAAACATTGTGCCTTGTGTTGGATAAATTGATGAAAAATGTCGATGATAATGGAACTGCCATAGAACATTTGCTAACAATAATGTCACAGGCAATTGAGTTTAATAATGGTCGACATATTCATGAATTGGATCAGCTTGTTAAGTCCATTTTACTCTACCTGGATGCAGATTTGCCTGAAAGCGGCTCCTTGAAGCTTAGCAAAACTGTTTCCCTCATTTTACAATCATCGTGTCTTAATATTACCCAACTAGACGCAAGTAGATTGTGTAAAAATGTTTTGGCAACATCACATCGATCGGTCTTCCAAGCATTTACGTGGGATTGTGTTCATTATTCCCAATTTGAGATTTTAATATTTCCACAATACATTCGATTGGTTGAGCAATATTTCGACAAAGAAACTTTGGAGTTGTTAGTGAAAATTATATTGGAAAAATCTCCATTGTCACAAAGTGGCATGAATTTGGATAAATGGCAACAATTTCCAATTAAATTTAAACAGGAGACATCTACAAATAAATTAACGAAATTAATTGAAAACATTAATCACAAGGATCCAAATTGGGATGCAAACATGTTTCTAAATGCCTGTGTTATTTTGCCGCATGTCGCTGGGGCTGATAAGGCTGTAGCTTCAAACCAACTACGGAATATTCTTAATGAATTAACAACGTCATTGACAGAATCAACTTGTTCAAGCAAAATGTCCTTTGTATTACTCATTGTAGTTGAGACACTTTTTCGCTTAGAACCTTCCAAATTGGAAACTACCCAATTAATCAACAACATTCTTCCACTTTGCAATTCCGAAAATAAAATTTTACTTTATTTACTGGACTTGCTTCTGACTTGTCATGCATCTGACCGGAAACACGTTAATGAAAAGATGTTTAATGCAGTGCACGATCGAATAGCTGACAATTTATCCTCACCTTACCATCAGATTCGTCTGCTAACGGCGCACACTTTGAATTTATTTTCGTCACTGCCGGCACTGACCATTGGAACGGATCAGTCAATATACGAAATATTCTACGAAGCAGAGCAAATTGTTGCCTCAGTCCAAACGTACCGCGAAAAGTTGGTGTTGCTGCAGCGTCTCTCCACCGACACTCAACTGTTCCAAAATATTAAAGGACGACCCCACTGCTATGACGTTGTTCGTTATCTTTTGGGAGTTCTATTTGTGAATTTTAAGTTATTGTGGACACCAACTACCAAATTGCTTGCGAGCTACGCTTCAGAATTGGACACTAACAAATTTTGGGAATTATTTAAAGCAAAACTAGATAATGTCACCAACTTTTTTCGCCATAACAATCTGAGTTCATTTGAGGACGGTGAAAATCTTCAGCTTGGAAATTCGTTTGACTCTTTGTTATCGGCGTTTAAGGACACTAATGAACGTCCTGATATGATAAACTATCGAGTGTTATTGTGGCGCGCTATTCCGGAATTCGGTAACATAAGTGAAGTGAAAAACAAAGATTTAGTTACAATTTTCCTGGATTTTATGGACAATGAATACAGAAAGTCAAAGGAAAATGATTCAATTATGTGGAACATATTAAAGGGCGGCTCAAATGCAAGCAATGATTATGAAGAAAAACCTGTCGATGAACTTGACGAGGACGAAGAAACTACAAACGAGGAACTTAATAAAAGTTCATCAAAAAGTTTTACGAAGAAGCCACAAAAGCCAAAGAAAGCTCCACTAGCCACCCAGCGAACACTAATTGCCATGCTGTCGGTTTTCAAGACACAACCAAATCCAAAGCAACTCTTCAAAGAAGCTGTTCTTTACAATTTGTATCTAGAACTTTTGGTGCACAAAAATCCTGAAGTTCAAAAAACCGCTCTAGACTGTCTTCTGACATACAAACACAAATGGATGATACCATACAAAGAAAATCTGCACAATTTTATTGATGAAGCTAAATTTAAGGACGAAATAAATACATTTAAAATGACTCAAGAAGGAGGTACCGTCCAAGATGAGCATCGCATTGAATTTGTGCCCATTCTGCTGCGCATTCTTTACAGCAAAATGATGGCGAAAACCGGAACCCAGAAGGGAGGCAATCAATATCGCAAGGCATTGATTATGCGGTTTATGGGCGACTGTACACAAGAAGAGGTCCTCAAGTTTGTCAAGATGGCTTTTGATGTTTACCTACCATACCTTAAGTCAGATGCTATGGACATCGTCACGGGTATACAACAAAATATGAGTTTGGAGTCGATGCTGTCGCCAAGAAAACTTACCAGTTCCGTGATGCTCATCGAAGTGATACGCGACCAATATGGTGGACTCGGTGCATCTGAATTTCATAAATACTTGTTGCAAGTGTTGATTGCTATTGGCACAATGGCAGAAGGTGTGCTGCAACAGTCCAATCTGGTAAATGCCGGCAACGTTACTTTATATAAAAATGCCCGTAATGCCTGCATGACTGTTTTTGTGGGATTTTTCAATCAAATCCACAGTTACCCATGGAGTTGCAATGAAATCGAGGCTCTTTTCGACATTTTTATTTGGCCACAATTAGAAAAGCTACCAAGTGACTGCGTCTACAATTCCACTAACTTGTTGCGTCTATTCGCTGCTTGGGGCAAGCATCAGCGTTACTTTGTGTTGTTGACAAAACATCGCATCGGTGATCCGTCTTATTCACCGTTGCCTTATTTAATGAAGCTTTTGTTGGGACCTAAAACTAAGCGCCCAATTCAAATTGTGGTACTGGAGATTATAGAAAAGATGTTATTGCTGGATGACAATCAGCCAGACAATGATGATGAGAAATGGCAACCAATTGAGTGTTCAAGTGTCACACCAGTTGATGAGGCGCATGTTAAATCGTTGGAATTACCATATGAACTTAATTTTGGAAGTTCCATTCTTTTACCGTATATACCCAATATTTTAGAGCGCTTTAAATTGACTCTTATGCACAAGAACAAGGACCTTCCGAAGCGTGATTTATTAATTTTGTCCCGTACCACGGAAATGGTGGCAGATTCAGAGACTTGTAGCAAATTACTCTCATTAATACTGCCGATTTTAGTAAAGAAATCACGACAAGGAGCTGGTGAGGAACAGCTTACACAAATGTTAGTCACGATAAATAATTTACTGCTTAAAATTGAGGAGCCTCAAAGTTACGTTCGCGAAATTGCGCCACTCTTCGAACAGATCAATGCAATCGAACCAAGAAAACAATTGTGTCAAATATTGGTAGGAATTGGTAAGCGTCTGAATGATGCCTCCCTAATTGAAATGGCGACCGTGGTTTGCGATTTAAATGCCATGGATCGTCGATGGATTGAGCAGCCCGATTATGAGAAACGACTGTCAGCATACCGGAAAATCCACGATCTTCTTGAATCTGATAGTTTAACTCTTGATCTGGGACTTCTTGTGATTTACCATTCATTTTACTTTATCAAGTACGACAAAGATTTAGCGCTTCGTGACAGCGCAAGTGACCACCTAAAGCGAGTGGTTCCTGCATTAGCTAGGAAGCACTCGACAGAACCAAAAGTGTTGGAATATTTAATCGGTAATGTGGTTCTTAATCTTGTGCGTCGAACATTGCGTGACCGCAACGATAACGTTAAAAATGAAGGCATCTTATTGCTTGGTGAAATGGCACGAGAATGTCCTGACATGCACCCAATTCTGAAAGATTTGCACCCATTGACGAATAAACTGGATCGTGAGGTAGATTTCTTTGACAATGCAACACATTTGCAGACCCATCGACACGGACGAGCATTGCTCAAGTTCAGCGCTGTGGCCAAGACATACGAAAAATTACCGAATCCCAGGACTCTCACTCAATTCATCATGCCGCTGGCTTCGCAGTATTTGTGCTGCGAAAAGTACGCTGACAAACATGCAGTGGTCGATGCTGCTATTGAGGCTGTGGAGGCGGTCTGCCATCTGCTGCCTTGGCATCAATACGAGACAATTTTAAAGTCATATTTAAGACGACTACGAAGCAACGTTTTGTATCAGAAACAACACGTCCGAATTGTTATGGCTATTTTGGATGCATTCCATTTTGATCTGACCAAGGCAAATGTTTCCAAAGACCAAATAAAGGAGGAGTTAAAAGATGCCCAAGCCCAGGCTGAGAATGCATTAGAAAAAGGTAATAACTTTGACGCTGAAATGTCAGCAGAAAAATCTGAGAAACCAACAATTAAAGGCACAGAGGAAGCTGATGATGATGACGTCGATGAAGATGTTATCGAGGAATCTGAAGAAACGGTTCTCGACACTGAATTGGATGTCATCAATCAACAAGAGCACGACGATGAGGATGATGAGATCCCCGTTAAAAAAGTAAAAATGTTTGTATACAACAAACCAATGGCTCTATCTGAAACTGCAGCCAAGCGTCTAGTCCATACAATTTCCAGTAGCCTCATTCCGCATCTAAACAACAGCATAATAGAAATTTCAACTTTTGAGCGGTTCCACAAAGTGAATCGAAAGAAGCGTAAAAATGAGCGCGAAGAAGAAGAAATTTTACGCGTACCCATTGCCCTGGCCATCGTTAAACTGCTGCAGAAGCTTCCAGACGGTATGTTGGAGCATGGTCTGCCGAGTGTCTTCATAAAAGTTTGTACCTTCTTGAGATCACCACTCACTTCCGTACGAATGGTAACGCGTGATATTATCCGCAAAATTATTCTCACTGTTGGCTCCAAATATCTGCACGTTCTTCTGGCACAGATGAAAGTCATGCTGACCAGAGGCTTCCAAGTGCACGTGCTTACCGTAACGGTGCACAACATTTTGGAAGCACTCAGCAAGGATTTCGAATCAGGAGATGTTGATAAAAACTTGCAAAATATTTTGTCCATTTGTCTGGATGACATTTTTGGAAAGATCGGCGAAGAAAAGGAGGTGGAGAAAATTGGTGTGCACACACCAGAGGCGAAACCTTCCAGTAAAAGTTTTATGTCACTGCAAATTGTCGCTGCCAATATATCGGAGAGCTGCATGCTCGATTTATTGCTGCCATTCAAGGATCAATTGGCTCGAACTCAGTCTAAAAAGGTTGTGAACAAAGTACAGGAATGCTTCCAAAAGATTATTATTGGTCTGGTTGGAAATAAACACATCAAAACAGAGTCCTTGCTGTACTTCATTTATGGTACATCATCAGAAAGCATTCCGGATCTTCTACCAGAAATCGACAGGCCGGTTCTAAGCGAAAGTGAAAAAGAGTTGATGCGTCGTGCACGTCCCGATTGTTACCTAATACCGGAAGCTCCTAGAGGCCGAGCAGGCGTTATTCGGAAGACAGCTCAAACTAATAACCGTGCAAATGCTCATGTTCTGGTCGAATTTGGATTAGAGCTGTTTCATCTGGTTCTAAAACGTGGAAAATTAACAAATATGGATTACAAGTCATTTGTTGAGCCGATGATTCAAATTTTAGCAGATTCCCTGAAAAGTACTCACATTCGGGTAACCATATTTGCATTGAAATGCCTCACATCCATATGGGACAGAAAGTTAACACTCAGCCAGTTGGAGGAGAAAGTACAAACAATTGTTGATCAAATATTCATTGTGTTGCACAAATACGCCACAGCTGGAATGTCCAAATCGAATGACAACTACCAATTGGTCAAGAATGCGTTTAAAGCAATGGTGTCAGTGATGCGTCATGCCTCCTATTTTACCGTGCAAGCGGACCAATTAAAAATGCTGCTGTTGTACGTGGAGCAGGATCTGAATGACATAGACCGACAAACGACCGCATTTTCTCTGCTGAAATCTATAGTTTACAGAAAATTCATCGCCCCCGAAATGTACGACGTCATGATGTTGTTGGGCAACCTGATCATCACCAAGGATTCCTCGTTTGTACGTGATGAATCGCGTACTATTCTCATATCATATATGACGGAGTATCAGATAGGCAAGAAAGTCAATGGCTTTCTTCAGCTATTCTTGACAAACTTGGAATATGAAGTGCCAATGGGACGAATATCCGTTATCAAAACTCTGCAATTCATTTTCAAGCGACTTGACGCAAAGATATTGCACGCAAAATGTGGTGAATTCTTTGTGGCTCTTGGAGCTCGTCTTGTGAATGACGAGGATGCTGAGTGTCGCAAATTGACAGCTGAATGCTTGGAGCAGCTGCTTAATCGAATTGATAAAAATAATCGTGATCAGTTGTTCGATATTGCCTTACAATTGCTGAACGACGAAAAGCATAGCATTCAAGAGATGGCTGCCATGCTGTGCAGTCGGTTCCTGGAGGTTGAAAAAGACCAATTTGAAACGAGAATAGAAACAGTGTTTCCAGCATTGTTGTCCATTTTGCCAACAGCCAATGGCAATTTTGTTAAAGCCAATACCAACGACATTGACGCTTGTGACTCGGATGACGAAGATGCTTTGGCTGCCGAGGAGTTGCGTGCTGAACAACTGCAGCGAGCTAAAGACCATCAAATCATCCAGACTTTAAATACCATCATAAAAATATTCGATGCGTTCCCAGACATGCTCACTGACAGTCAATACAACGACCAGATTGATGAGCTGGCTTACGTGACACAGCCACTTTTGGGATACGGCCACTCTTGGGTTCGACTCAATGCTGCCAAAATAATAGATCATCTACTTATCACAACTGACCAGAAAGAATTCACGAGTTGCCTGTTGGTTAATGGTTACAAATCAAGTATTGAACGACAATATTTATACGCAAATCCAGAGGAAGAACTGAAATCACTGACACTGGATCTGTGCGCCCAAATGATTCCAGATGTAACAGATGATGAAATGGCGATGCAGGTCATCAAATGTTTGCTGTACATTGCAAATTTCTTGAAAGATGTACAACTGGTGGAAGACAACGAGGACGAGAGTAAAAAATTAAACTTTGCCTGGCTGATTCGCCGAATTCGTTTCATCATTCATGCCGAAGTAGCAAAGGCACCACACAAAATTGTTTTGGTAAGTTGTGGCTTGTACTTTAGTGCTAGGACCCTTTTTAACTGTAAATATTTTTACCTATTTCCAGAGGACAGCTGCGTTCGGTTGGATTGAGGGTGTCTTGTCAATAATAAGTTCTGATCTCCTGCAAACAGTGGCCATGTCGTTGTTAACACCATTGGTGCGAGAAATGTCTGAGGAGGATCAGAATATTGATCCTCAATTGAGACGGCTGGCCATTCGCGTTGGAAATACACTAAAGTCTGAGATTGGCAGTGATCAGTACAGTTTGTTGCAAACGAAAATTCAACAGTCATTAATGATGCGTCGTGCTCAGCGTCGCAAGATAGTTGCTTTGGAAAAGGTGACCGATCCTGTTAAGGCAGCTGATCGCAAAGATGCTATGAAGGAGAAGAAAAAAGCAGCGAAAAAGCGAAAAATGGATGTTGTTAAGGGAAAAGTTGCACCGAAAAAGAAAAGAGTTAGAAAAAATGTTGATGAGGATATTTTCTAATTGCCTTTTTTATGCTTGTACATATTAATTAGTTGATAAGATAATATTTTATATTGTTATGATTGAAATTTTCATTGAAATATATTGAAATAATTGCTTCAAAGGTGTTAATTATTACCTTTTCCATCTGCAAAAAAACAAACTTTAAGCCCTACAAATGTTATGACCATGAAGGTCCATGCTAAGGTCCTTAATATTGCATAGAAAGTGTTTTCGCACTTGAACTTACAGTAAACAAGGAATAGATTTGTTCTTTTTAAATTATACAAAAACATTTTGTTTATCCATTGAAACTCAATGAACTGAAAATAAATTTATTAAATTTCTATTTATTGTTGATAAAAAAAATTGTTTTTTTATGAAAAGGAACCATTTTATTCAAGAATTACGCCTACATTATTTATATTGAATTGATATAAATTACAGTTCATGACGTTTAAAATGTAATCAACAAAATAACAGGCAAATATTTAAATTTAAATTGTTGTTAAACGACATAATAATTTAGGTCTAGCGGCATTCGACGGTCGCTAGCTTCTCTTTAAGAGACGCTAAAAGAAAAACATTGAGGAGTTACAGCAATGACTTGTTCTCCGTTCCAATAAAAAAAAAAAATTAAATATCTTCAATCGCCATACCAACAATAAGTACTGATTGACAAGAAACAGTCCACAGATGAAACACACCAAAATCTCAGCTCTTTGTTTGCACATATAATTTTTAAAATAATGTTTTTAAGTGCAGCTAATACATAAATAACTGTGCCAGGTAAAATAGATTTTAAGGATTAAAAATTACTGGACAATTCCAGCTGAGTTTCGGTGTTAAGAAGAAGGATAAGCAGGTTACATGACCCGAAGAACGCCGTTGGACATAATTTCTTATGCACGGACAAAATAAAACAACAACGCCAACTTAGTAAATAAACTCATTGACAAAGTTTAGGGCATTGCCACCACAATTGCTGGGCGGCGGATCATCATTGTCATTGTCTCTGTATCGGTTCCGTCCTATTGGTGGGAATGCTTTGACATTTTGGTTTTTGTTTCGCTGCTCCTCCATAAACTGCATCATATCGCGCTCGACGTAATTCCGCAATGGCACGGGCAGCTCATTTAAACGTGGAAGTGGCACCTTTTCGACAGCTACGACACTGCTGTTGCTGGCATTCTGCACCAGCGAATTCGCCGGCATAATCGCAGCACCATTGACACCAGAGACATTGGTCGAAACCATTTGGTAGAACAAAATGTATGGTGTATTTGGCGGCGATAAGTTGTGCAACTCTGATATGGAGCAAGTAGACACATAATTGTCGTTGAACGTGTACCACTGATTGGGGTGGTCCGATGCGTATGTGTAGTAATGACCAGAATCCATGCTGATGCCCGAATGTACAACAGCCGCATACAACTCATAATTGATTTGTATCTCTTGCTGGGGTGGAGGTCCGTCTGACATCACCTTCAAGTTGATGGTTTCATCGTGAAACACTTTGTGCATTAGCTTCGCCCGCTGCTGAAACTGTTGATCATACTTGAAATGTTTAAGCGTCAGAATCAGATTACGGGGCGCTCGCAAGATATTTATGTATCGTTCGCCGTCGCTGAGAGCGTTACATTTCTCACAAAAGTACTTATTATCACCATCCAGTTTCTCCGAAGTGCAGTAGAAGTCAAGCAAATCCTGAACGGAGTAGTTAGTCGCCACGTCAGATTTACTAGCTGGAAAAGATAGCTGCAAGTCACGAAAGATGTCCGTGTGCTTGCTTTCGGTTTGACATGTCAGACATTTGTAGACTACGGACAGATTGCCGCCGAATGTTCGCTGAATCATCGTAACAGGAGCACTGTGATTGGGTTGAATGTTTGCTGCTGGTTGGGATTGATTATGATGGATGGCGTGAGCTCCTCCTTCACATGAACCGTCGGTGTGGCAACTGTCAACGGTTGATTCGTGTGACATCACATCCGAAAACTGTTCATGCCTAATGTCGTTCACAATGTTAGCCTTCTCTTGCTCGTGAAGCGCCTCTAGAAGGTGACCCAGAAACTCGGAACTGTCTTGCTGGTGGCCAAGGAGGAAGCCGGTGGGTCGAGCGACATTCAAAAAATTCCGAGGAGTCAATTCGTGCCGTTGGGAATAGACTAGCAGAGCAAGAAGCTGTTGCAATTTCGAAAACAATGTGGTCTTGTTTTTCATCAGGAGGACATCTCGACTGAATCTAAAATTAAACGAGTTCACATTGAAATTCGTACACAGGATGGTGAGAAAAACTTACTGTTTTGTCATGACGAGTGCCTGAATAACACTATTCATGTAGCAAGTGTTACCCAAATTGGATAGTCCGACCCGTTCGTTTACTTTGATCAACTTGTTATGTAAATTGTCCATCCATGGAGTAGAATCCGAAATCTTATAATCCATCGACGCCATGTATTCATCCATGACAATTTTCTTTAAAAATAATAACCAAAATTAGTATTTAGAACACTTCGGCGGAGAGAAAAACTTACAGCCGGTTTGTAAAGTTCATCATAGCCCGGATGACATTGCATCAAAAAGTCAACAGTGTCAACTAAATTGCGAACGAAAGCCTGACTCGCCGGATTCACCTGGGTCTTTTCCGATCGCAATTTGTTCAAGAAATTTGGAAATTTCGGAAGTATTTTGTGAAACACCTGCGGTGTGTTTGTGATCTCCCTAAGAATAAATAAAAACACTGGTGCCACCTTTAAACGCGCAACCGGCATGAGCGTCGTAAGGAACAGGTATTGAATCTCTTGCAAGGAAATCTCAAGCAACAATTCACTCTGTCCGGTTTCGCGTAGCTCGTACAGAATGCCGTTAACCCAAAGATGGATGTTGTCCACAAAAAATGCACATCGTAGCCACTTGCACAGTACGTTGACTGCCCGTTTAACGTCTTGGTCGTCTCCACGATCGTCGCTGCGTAGAATCCACTTAATTGCATGGTTCACAAATGATTCGTCATACATGTCCAAGACCACGGACATCGCAAAGGATGGTTCAGCTGTGACAAAAATAAAAGTTGGTTAGAGTTTGCCATTTCTATTGAGATCATGTGTGTCTTACGTTGGTTGGTTATTGAAATGTAGACAGTCTTAAGACAATGCGTTAAGATTTCATTATGGTGGTCGCCCTTGCTTATTTTGTCGAAAAATGTGACCACTTGCTCAATACTAGCACGGAATTGTTTTAACATGGACGGTTCATTGGGAATTGTGACTTTACCTGTAATGAAAATTTAGTTTTTTACTAATTGGATAAAACCTAAATCTACTGACACTCTCACTATAACTAATTAGAGCATTAAATGCTAATGCAAATCGCTTTTAAATTGCAACGGTCAATTGGTATGAAGTTGTATGCATCACGATGATATGGCAATTATTCCAGAGACAAATGAGTTAATATAAAAATAGACATTTAACGAAACGTTTATTTTTATACTAATTGCTCCCAATATCACAATTAGCAGAGCGCACTACGATTTTCTTTTGTTTTTGTTTATTTCTATTTTACTACTCACCAAGTGCAAGAATTATATCCTCACAATACTTGACGATTCCAGTGCCGAGAGGGATCTTGTCTGGATTTGCGCTATCCTCTTCGATCTTGCACAGAAGCTCGTCGATATCGATTTCCTTTCCAGTAGCTTTCTGTTGTTGCTGCTGTTGGCCGCCTCCAGACTGTTGCGGACTGTCGGTTGGCTGCTGTTTCACCGCCATCGTCACCTGGTCACTGTCTGCCGTAATTTTACACATGCTTATTAGATGTTACTTTCATTAATAATGAGCGTCTTAAAGTGTGGTTAGAAACAATTGAACGAAATCTGTGGCGATTATGCTAGAACAGCCTGCTGCGAGAAGAACTGAACCACTGAATTGGTGGGATGGCGCGAATATGGGTAAAATGCAACACAGCGCGCGAAGTGTTGGCGTGTGAACCTTTCAGCGTATTTCAGTGTTTATGTTTTGAATTTGTCGTTCGCGACAAGTGGACAAGCCTTCCAAGGCCGAACTTGCGTGATTCACTGGCAAAAAAATGTAACACCGCGATTATTGAATTCGCGCTGTTGTTAGCGGTGCGTGTAGTCTGCCACCGATGTGTTATTTTCGTATTCAGCCACTGAATGGATGGTTTGCGACGCACAAAAGCCACTTCAATCCGTTTGCAGCGCCATATTGCAACTTTC
The DNA here is from genome assembly GCA_026546915.1 of Sylvicola fuscatus. NCBI lineage: Eukaryota > Metazoa > Arthropoda > Insecta > Diptera > Anisopodidae > Sylvicola > Sylvicola fuscatus. The sequence goes on from JANSTS010007017.1 coordinate 13,789, forward strand.
TGTGTCAAGGCGATCATAATATCGCGCTGGCCATTTCTGTCTATTTGAAAATATGGCCAGATACGTTTTTTTTCTCAACACAGTCAAAACAACTACAGACCGAATTTTGTTTTTGTTTTCTATCTTTTACCCTGTATATTATTTACCTGTTTACTGTCGGCACCGAATTACAAGTTGTAGCTTCCTTAATACGTAGGCGACAATGAATGACAAATTTTGAGCAGAAAAAAAATACTTAAAGTTTCCACTCGTTACTTCGGTTACCTCTCTGTAAAATGCAATTTTTCTTTCAATAATAATATTCGTTTGAGGTTATGTTTACTGTCACTTTTCTTGAAAAATTTTCCGTTTTCGTTCCAAATTGATTACGCATTCACTCGATGATTATAGCTATCTTGATAGAAACAATATTCTGCACACGTCACTGCTACGTTATTGCACATTTGATTGTGAATTTTGGCACTCTTTTGTTTGAATTAAGTTTAATTATACTACATTGGAACTTTTTTAAGCAAACAAGAATAGCAATTTATGTAGTAGACATATTGCAAAATATTTTATTGTTGTTTCTAGATATACATAATACATGTACATAATAGCATTGTTTCATATATAAAATATGCGCACTGTGTCGATTTTATGTATTTTTTGAAACAAGAAAATGGGAAATATAATCTCCCATACTTAAATATCATTTCGAAAAAATATCAAATATTTTAAAATTATATCCGTCGGTTTTGTATGTAATTATCTGCAAACAACCAAATACCAATTAGATATTTTAGCTTTAATTATGAAGTGGATAGACAATAAACGGTATATAAAAGACAATTACGTTTTGTGCTATTTAAAGATCCTTACTAAAGTCAATAAAACAAATAATATAATTTTTTCAAAAAATGTATTGTAAGAATCCCTAAAAATATTAATTTCAATTTTGCCAAGACTTGCAATAGTATTGTTGAGTCCCTGGTTAAATATAAACAAACAAAAAAAAATTTATTTCTCTAGTACAACATGCGATCTTTTAGTGTGTGCGAATCAGATCGATAACGATTATTGAATCGTACGAGCATAAACTAAGACTAAAAGAAAAAAATTATTATCAAATTGTATTGGAATAAAGATTAAAACCAATTATTGATATAAGAAATGAATATTGAGTGTAACAACTGACTCAGTTGACAGTAGTCAACGTGAGAGTTCAACTAATAGCACAAAATTCATTTTGCAATAGTATTTTTTTAAATTATGTTTTATTTTTCAAGTTTTGTTGTTTTCTAAGTTTTTTGGTAAGGCTAATTAAAATTATTATTAAATAATTGTCGATAAAATGCCAATAAATGTTATCCGTGTAGGCAACTTACAAAACTTCTACCTAAGATTACATCATACGTTTCCTGTCTGTAACTTAAACACTTTACTTGTTGATCAAATTTTAAAACTGATATTTACTGTTGAAATGTTTTTTTTTTGTTATTATATATTGCATTAATTGTCAATACAAATAATGTTTTTTGAACGATTTGTACAACCGCCGCCTTTCGGGGAATCCCATTTTATTTGAGGGTGTTTGCTTCACTTCAAATTAAAAAAAAATAAATTTTTTTCTTTCTGTTATTTTATACAATTTTGATTCTATTTTCTTTTAGTAGAAAAAAAATTGTGAGTCAATTTGACAGGTGTTTATTAAAATATTATTTATTCTAAGGGGAATTCTTTAATCATAATATACCATTGTTTTCATAATTTTTATAGTTTATCGTGATTATATATGATATTTGATTTATAACGTTATTAGTGTAAATAAAAATGGAATCAACACGTGTTATTCAAAAGAATTTTGCC
>JANSTS010007020.1:3951-15620 GCA_026546915.1 Sylvicola fuscatus
TCGAGACAGCTTCGAGCTGCGACCCACATTTCACGAACAGGCTGAAGCCTTATACATAATGCATGGCGTGATGATTCAATAATGGCAAAACGTTATGGAATTGTCTTTTGGTACATGTCGGGCCAAAAGCCCAGAGGACATGAACTCAATTCTTCAGTTGCATCTTGTGGCGTACGCGCATGTTGGCTGTACATTATGTAGAGCACGTCAACAGTCAGCAAAGAGACAATATTTATGCTCATATATGCTGTTTTGGGTGAAGAGCGATGACGCCCAGCATCGCCACTCTCCGCAGCCAGCCGCCACCACCACCACCTAGCCACCGTCATCGTACCACATATTGACTTCCGTCTCTTAAGGCGTCTCCTTCGAAACAAAGCGCATGCGCTGTCCATTTTTCCAGTGTGCCACACACACCGAATTCTTCGCGGGTGTTGGTATTCAGGATGTGTGAGCTGTTGACAAAATTTATCTGGCGAAAGGATAACGGCCAATGGCTCACACAATAAACTCCGTCGATGTCCTGCCGCACCCCCTCTCCTCTGGATCGGTCTGGATCCGCAATATGACATTCATTTTGGTACCATTCGAGTGGGTATTGGTCAGTTTGGCGTCTTTCATGTGAGATAGTTGTGTTGCTCTCGCGAATTGGTCGCTTTTCTCGCGAGGGGTGTTTTTTTTTTGTGCGCGGCGACGAATCGCATGTGCGAATGTTGTCAACATACAGCGTCCGTCTCAAGTCATGACTCTCCAGTCTCAGGCAGTTGTAGTCGCTTCAGACGAACAGCCAGCTATTGTTGTGCCAAATGGTGATGGTCGCTGGGTAGTTTCTTGGTTCATCTCCACTGTTTTGGTATGTCCATAAGTAAGGTGGCAGTCTATTTATAAACAAGTTCAAGTGGATAAGACGTTTTTAACTGGATCCAAGTCGTTTGTTTAGTCGCACACATTTGTCGTGTTTGTTTATTTGAAAAGTGTTACAATTGATAGAACTCTCTTATTGGTGCTTTTCTTTTCTTGGCAATTGCCTAGTTAAGAAGTTTGTGCAATTCAGTTGTGAGGACAAAATGTGCTGAATCGTTTATCTGTGTGTTGTTTTGTTTTTTTTTTGTCAACTGAAATCACCTCAGTGTGAAAACAAAACAGTATTCGGTGGCCTAGATGTGTGTCTTACATTAAATGACGCAAGTAAGCATCGCTTATCTTTTCCTTGTACAACAAAAAAAAAGAAAAACTTGTATATCAAGAACAACAATTAACTGTTAACGCGAGTGGCCAGAACGCGGTGGCAAGCGGCAGCGGCCATTTCTTTCGCTGCAAAACGCCCGATTAGTTATTGTACGCGAATCGGCGACAGTGCGACTTACGCGAATCCACGGCTGGACATAATTGCTTCTACGAGATTGTTGTAAGAAACCGCGAATTGCTGTTGATCTTTCGTGCGTTCAGTGGATTCAGACAGATACGCCTTGGCCATTGCTCATCAGATAAATGTGATAATTATTTCCAAACGTCTATTTTTAGCGAGTGGCGACCATTTAGGCGATTTAGCGTAAAGCAAACGTCTTAGGTCATTCAGGATTCGTGGTTGTTTGTGCAGCGCATTTTTATAGTTATAAATCTTCATTTTTTTGTTTTTAATGTGGCTTTTGTTTACTTCCAGAAACGGATTGCAAGACATTTGTTGTGAATTACGACACACGCGACCTTCATCGAATTAAAGGTGAACCTAGGATACGTGTCAGCCGGTTTCGGGTATCCTCATTGGGCGGACCATTACCACTGTACACATAAGCTAAAGATTCACCATTGGAACAACAAGCCAGTACCGAACACATCATGTCGCTCGATTCAATGCATCGCCATCAACACCATCGCGCCAGCAGCAGCAATCTGCCCACAGCACGGATGACACATTCGCTGAGCACACCATCGGGCGTCGACGGCACACCATCCACATCGATGCATCGCGGCGGCGGCAAGAAGCTGGCCGTACGCATTCAGATGCTCGATGACTCCGTCACACTATTTCAAGTGCAAGTAAGTGGCTATCACGAAGAAATGCTTTAAAACGTCTTAACTAGTTAGGAAAGCTATTCTAAGGACGCAGAAAAACGTTTTGACTCCTTGCAAGGGTGCTAAGGTGTTTCCCTGTGTTTTTTTTTCTACAGCCAAACGACATTTCAGCATTCTTCCAAAAATATTTTTATTCAAATAACGGTCAAGATATCACTTTGTCAGTTTATTTTAGTAATTGCAGTGTTTTTGTGAATTTAATTTCTTAAGACAATACCCCATCCCCCCCACCACCGAAGCCAAGCAAAAGTCGTTCCTACAAGTTGTAATCTAAACCCATCATGAAGGAGCATGTTTTTTCAATCCAATAATATCGATAAGTGAATTGTGGGAACACTGAGTTGCATTTGATTGTGCATCAAAACCGAAATGCAATTAATTTGTGCACCTAGACCAACTACCTGGGGTTTCGTTTGTTTGTCATATATCAAGTGTGGTGGTTTTGATCAGTTTATTCAATCATGACACTTATATGCGACTAGAAGACATAAATGGCGTATCAATAAAAAAATGATTCGATTAGTTTGGTGCAACCTAAGTGACAATGTCGCAGAAATGTGAATGGAGACCGCGCCCAAAGATGCGACGATTTTCTTGGAATCGTTAAAAAATCTTTCGACAAACTGAAACCGTTATAGAGAATTTTCAAATATCATTAAACGCTGTTGAAGGATGATTCTGGTTCCTTAAAGGTTATAACACAAAATACATTTGAAATTTTCTTGTTTTTGAGATCTCTGTCTCACACTAATGTTTCTAATGTATGCTGATTAAGTTTGTATGCTTTATGCTATGAGGTATGACCATGGCTGGCTGCTGGGTAAATGGGTCACCATGGTCTCTCCCGAACATTTAATTTGATTTAAACGAAATCTTATCAAAACCGAGATGCTGTTTAATTAGGCTGATATAAGCACATAATCTTTAGTGCATGTATGATGTCATTGTAACGCGTCGTGTATGCTTTTGCTTGGTGCTGAGTACTAAATTAGGATCGATTGCAATTTCGAAATGGTTGGTGTTGGAATCTGAGGGTTAAGATGAATTTTGTTGAAACTCTTAAAGTTCCCAACTTGGCCAAATATGTTTACACTAGTTTGCCAATTGCAGTTAAATTTACTTTCAGTTGTTTTCTTTTTTTAATTTCTAGTAACTAATCCAACTGTTTGCTTAAATTTCACAGGCCAAAGCATTGGGAAAAGTCCTCTTCGAACAAGTTTGTAGACAACTAAATTTGCTGGAAGCGGACTATTTTGGCTTGGAATATCAGGAGGCTGGAGCCCATGCCAAAGTAAGAGGCATTTAATTAGCTAGCGAGCATCTCTAACCCCCAAAAAAATAAAATTTTCTTTTGTATTTGCAGCAGTATTGGCTTGATCTCGAGAAGCCACTTAACAGACAGGTTGGACTGTCTCTCATTGAGCCAGTACTTAGGTTTTGCGTGAAATTTTACACCCCCGATCCAGCGCAACTGGAAGAAGAATTCACAAGGTAAATGAAATAGTTCTGCATGCTAAGAAAATGATTTATCTAAACAATGTCGTTGACTACTGGCCAACAGGTACTTGTTCTGTCTTCAAGTAAAACGAGATTTGGCAACCGGAGCCTTACAGTGCAATGACAACACCGCCGCTGTTATGGCCAGCTACATTGTGCAAGCGTCATGCGGCGATTACGTTGCCGAAGACTATCCTGACCACACGTATTTATCATCATACCGATTTGTGCCACATCAAGATTCATCAATGCAGCGCAAAATCATGGAACACCATAAAAAGCACTTGTGCGTATACGTCTTGGAAAATTCAAAATAGAAAATCGTCTTTACTAATTTGTGTGGAAATTACAGCGGTCTGTCACCAGCAGATGCCGATCTAAATCTCCTGGAAACGGCGCGTCGATGCGAGCTGTACGGCATGAAAATGCACCAGGCCAAAGACATCGAAGGAGTTCCTCTCAATTTGGCTGTAGCCAACATGGGAATCGCCGTCTTCCAAGGCATCACTAGAATCAATACTTTTTCTTGGGCCAAAGTTCGCAAAATTTCATTTAAACGAAAACGATTTCTTGTTAAACTTCACCCGGAAGGCTATGTGAGTTTTTTTTGTTGTTGCATTTATTGGGTTCTAATGGTTTTTATTTAATTCTTTGTTTATTTTTAGGGCTATTATAAGGATACCGTTGAATTTTTCTTTGACGGCCGCAATGAGTGTAAAAACTTCTGGAAGAAGTGCGTGGAAAACCACGGCTTCTTTCGATGTACTGCAGTACCTTCATTGCCGCGAAGAAAGGCAAGAGTTTTGTCGCGTGGCAGCTCATTTAGGTTAGTGCAAGGAAACTCATTAGGGATCAAGATAATCAATATCTCTTATCGTTCACAGATATAGCGGCAAAACTCAAAAGCAAATTATTGAATTTGTTCGGGACAACTATGTGAAACGTCAAAACTTTCAAAGGTACTGAAGATTGTTTGTTGTGTGTATGGTAAACGAATTTAAAAAGCATCCCCCCCCCAATTTAAGCCAGGCTTATCATAAGACATTTGACTTAATATAACGACCTTTATCACATTTTAGACTAGCTACTTTTATGTTTTATTTGGAATATTTAGGTTGTTTTTTTTTTGTTGTAAATATTATTAAGCCAATAGGCTTGGCTTAAAAAAAAATCTTAAGAGCATAATAACGGTATTCTGTTCTTTAAACGTTGTTTGCCGTTAAAATAGGTTCCAGTAAATGCTGAAAGCTTTGTTAATGTCTACTAGAATTGATGTTTTTATTGTGTTAATATTGCGTTGCTTTTGAAAAATGTTCATCTATGTTTCAATTGAATTTTTATGTATTTGTTTATGTTTCAATTGATATTTATAATTCTTTTTTTTTCGTATTTGGTTTTTGTTAAACAATTTTCTGTTTGAATTTGATTTTTACAATTTTGGTTTTGACATGGTTTTTGTTTTTGGCCTACGGAAAGGGAAGAGGATGTAAAATATATATGTAAATATATAAATTATATTTATATATATATTTAAAACTATATGATAAATAGTTAAAACACAAACAAAATTAAGAAAACTGATTTGATTAAGCACTATCGAAATAATTGCAAAATTCAAACATTGTTAATCCGATAAATTCGAGTTTTTGTTGTATATATGAACTGTACTTTGTCGCACTAATTAATTGATTACACAATCTAAATAGGATTATATGTTTGTGTCGCAACCTAGATGTTTCATGTACCTATATTGCATATAATCGTTATATATTTATTATGGTTTTCGTCATACATCAAAATTTCGTTTCTTCATTCGTTCTATGGATTTGTTCTTACTTTCGTATTTCGTTCCAACAGAAAAATGCGCTTCTCTTATCAATGTACATAAAAACAAAATAATTTTCATTTGCTCGATTAATTAAAATGTATTTTCTCACTCAGATTTAATTTTTTTATAATCTCACGATACGTCGAAATTAATAGAATGTTGGTTTCAAATTGTAGAAACATCAAAATTAAATGCATCAATCTAAAAACTACACTTTTTTTGGTTTTCTACTTTAAAAACATTTTTTAATCGTTAAAATCACTTGGAAAAAATAAAATCAAAGAATTACTAAAATTTGATAAAATATTGTTGTTTAGAAATTTAACGAAACAACTTAAAAGAAATTACAAAAAAAAAAACAAAAAAAAAAACAAAAAACAAAAAAAACATGAGCAAAAAACATAAAGCGGGTTTGTGACAAATATCCTCTTGTCTTTTCTTTTGCTACAGGTCTCAGTCATTCCGGCAAGGGCCGCTCCAAGCGAGCAATAGTAGTCGCAGCCAATCGCACGCCTCGTGCAATGTGAACGCGAGCATCTCTGCCCATCCTTTACTCCCAATCGAGACTGGTTTGTAATTTTTTTGGTTTTTATTTCATTTATAACCTCTTTTTTTTTTTACATATTTTATTATTTACTAATTATTGTTTTAGTTAGTTTTTTCTTTCTTTCTGTTTACTCTATCTGTTGTGTCTGCTCAATATATTTGTCGCTTCTTATTAGCCGTCTTCATTTGCTTTAACAAAACAATAGAAAACGCGAGCCTGGTAAAACACCAGTGAACTGTCAAACGCATAGTCGTTTTATGTATGTATCAAACGTCCAATCATTGTAATTATCAATCAATAATATATTTTTGTTAAGTAGGATTTTTAAAATCAAATCAGTTGTAATTCGAACGTGGCCCGACAAAAATACTTTCAACTGACTTGTTTTATTGCAGCGGATTGGGATTGTCACAATCAATCCACCGACTCGACGACGCTGCATTCTCTGACGAAGAGGGCAGCGGCATCTGCGGATATTATGGCGGGGGCAACAGTCACTCATCACCCACAAGGCAATCATATCGACCGCAAGGAATCTCAAGTATGTCTCAGTGACAATATTTTTTTTTTAAAGAATTATACTTTTGTACCTTGAGCACTAAAGAACAAATCGGTATCTTTGAATTAAGTAAAATTGAACTAAAAGCATTAAATCATCTTCAGGTCACAGCAGCCCAGGTGGAGATTTGTCAGACGATGACGAAATTTGCGGCGGACCGATCGGCAGCGGAAGCATCGGTCACGGAATCGGATTCGGAGGAGGAGGAGGAGGAGGAGGAGGAGGAGGAGGAGGAGGAGGAGGAGACGGAAACCGAATATCGACAACGAATTCAGGACAAATTATCGGATGTGACACGCAATCATCGGGCGCCATGTACTGCCACGTCCCCAGTGTCGGCGGGCACATGGAATTCCAATCACAGCAATCATCAGGACCGCTCATTCCAGCATCTCAACAACAACAACAATATCAGATGCGAAGTCGATCGGGGTCGTGCGCCTCAAGACGCTCCCAGTTCCGGTAAGTGCCACCCACCTACATTTCTCCATATTTTACAATACGTGAGCACACACATTTTGTGTCCCTATCCCCCCCTTACCCCCACCTCTCCTCAGTACCTTTCCCCCAATATCTATTTACTTGCGCCATTGAGTCTGCCTTCAATAGCCACAGCCACAACAATACAAGTTACACTCTTAGGACCATTGCAATTGCGTATTTGATTTTGATCTTAAGTTACGTCTTACATTTTAAGTTGTCAACTGTATTTATTTTTAAGTTGTCGTCACATTACAAGCTCATGTTGCTTATGTTGTGAATTTTATGTTATATATTTTTACACTTTACCATTTTATTTTGTTAAAGCAGACGAATTACCTGTGAACACAATTAGCATTTAGTGTAATCATTTAAAAGTTAATTACACAGAAAACTCTTACACAGCTCATATTCACTCACAATAACTAGTTGTTCAGTGTCTGCCGTTTCGTTTATAAACTTTCATAATTTTAATATCGGTTATTTATATTCGTATAATTTTATTATCAAAAAAAAAAAAAAAAAAAAAAAACAAACAAACAAACAAAACTATTGAAACAAAACCACCGCCTTAGAGGATGTAAAAAAAGCAAAAGCGTCTCAACGACAAACATTAAATTAGGTCTGAGCCAAGCAATATCACACCACCATCGCTATGCGCATGCGTCACCGCCGCTATGGTCGGAACGCCACATGCCATCTCAACATCTCAACAGCAGCTACACACAATTGGAGGCGGCGAATGCAGCTACCATCATGCACAGCTGCAGCAGCAGCAGCAGCCGCCATTCAGTATTGGCGGCGGCGGCGGGGTCCAACTGCAACAGCAGCCGGGAGAATATTGTGCACACATCCTCGGCAACGCCGGCAACAACCACAGCACTAGCATCATCAGCGGACTCCATTTGCTCTCAGCCAATGCCGCCGCCGCCGCATCCGGCAATCTACCAACATCTGCCGCAACAAGTCCATTATAGCAATACCTATTCGATGTGTAAGTCATCGAATAGCACTGACGACAGCACCGCAGACAACATCATCTACTCGGACATCAACGATCTCTATCCGACCAATAAGTTCAGTGAGCTTATCAAGGAGTCCGAGTCGTCCTCGCCGGAACGGTCCGGCAGCAAGGAGTGCAGTGGTGGCGGCAGTGGCAGTGGTGGCGGCGGCGGCGGCACTAGTGCGGTGGGTGTGAATCCGACCCACTACACTGCAATGCCGTTTGGTGATGACTTGTATGCAACGATTAACCGTAAGAATAAGACGACGCGCCGTAATAAGAAACACTTGAGTGATGAGTTCATCGACAACGAGATATTGCATAGAAATTTTTACATAAATTATAACACCGACGATCAGTTAGTGAGTTTCGAGAAGGGTAGCGCAGATATAGGGTTTGAGAAAATGTTTAATCAAAATACGAATTACACTAAGTTATGTTTAGATAAGAATGCGCCAGACGCTTCTGGAATTTATGAGAAATCGACGTACGAGCGCGGCGACACCGCCAATCTCTTGTATGACAAGCTTTTCGATAAATCTGTTCAGGTGATTGGCGGCGAGTCGCGCGGCACCCAGTCGCTGCCGCGCAACACCGAACATTTGTTCAACGTGGATTCAATTGAATCATCCTATGACAGCCATTTGGCATCCCATTCATTGTTTAATTTGCGCACAAGTCACACGCACAACAGCAACCTGTTGGGCTCAAAAACAGACCTAGCCAGCATCGTTGATCCCTTTGACATTCTTAATCCGGACGGTGTCAGCGGCATTCACTCGGACAAGACGTCTTCTGAAAAACTAGAATACGAATTGTCTCATGCTAATATTTATTCGGCCACTAAGTATGCAGATTTTGCCATTTCCGGCAACATGGAAGAGAGTTGGATGAAGAGCAGCTCCTGCCGGGAGCTGTCCAAGGTGCGTAGGCGTACTGTCTTTGATCGCGGTTTCTTGGCTTTCGATCGAATAGACTCGCCCGTGACTCGGTACGATGACTCGCGTAGGTCGTTGATGAAAATTCGCCAAAACTCAATGGACATGACTGAAGCTGATGACGGCTTTGGGCTGCTTAACAGCAAAGTGTATTCGTCCAGTTATCCTGGCACAATATCGGTGCCGACCAAACAGCGACGCTCCAACTACAACTACGAATTTAACTCGCAAGATGACATCTCACATGACAGCTACGAGCTGTTGGAGCGTTCAGAAGAGTCAGTTCATCGTCGCGGTGATCGAACTAGGAGCTGTTCACTGGATTCGGGCAATTACATTGGCACTGACGACGAGGAGGAGGATGATGATGACAGCGCGTCAGATGGTCCCAACTACATCAAATGCAAACACCAACTATTTATGTTCGATGAGAAGTCAAAGAGTGCGGCTGACATCCTTACTGAGTGCACTTTCCTGGCGGAAGATCCTCGCTACTTACCCAAGGAGAAGCTGTTTGTAAAGTCCGATGGTAGTTTCTATAAGAAGGTGAAGAAGGCGATGGGATCGCGCACTTCTAGCCAGGAATCAAAGAGCGATTTCTTTGAAATGTCTAAGCAGAGCTCAGATTCTAGCAAGAAATCAAAAGATAGTGTTTACCATACAGACAGTAAGAAATCACGCGAAAAATCATCGGGCCTGAACTCGCGGGCTTCGAGTCAGGAAATGTTTGGCGAGTTGAGCGCCAAAAACTATGAAATGCCGAAAACAACTCAGAAAATTGTCAAAAATTATAAAAGCCAAAAGGAGAAGAACTCTAGTGGCGATGACAAGTCGGATTACTATGATGCTAATCAATTCGAAGGTCAAATTCACAATTGGGAGGACTATGAAGACGCTGACGATGATCCTTTGTACGCTAGGCCCAAAGTCAAGTCTCATGATAGTCTCATCAAAGAGATTCGCTACTATGAAAACGCCAATATATTTTCGACCCTTCCCAAGAGCAGAATGAATTCTCATGTGCACTCAATCAGTTTACAGAACGTCGAAATAGGGCGCTCCAATGTCAAGAATTTGGCGAATGCTGAGGACGCTCCAATGCACGATCGTCCCATAATGGAGCCGCCAATATCCAGTTCGGAGAATGAAAACCGAGAGAAAGATGACACCGAACATGAGGAACACGAGGACGATGAACAGTGGCAAGACGCTCGTAGCACTGATCCCAACAAGTCAGAACATAAGATCCGCGCCTTTCGTCGCCGGTCAAGTGACAACATTTTCAGTTTTGATCAGGATAAAATTGAACATCTGCAGCAACAAGTGGCCATCGAGCAGGTGGCGATAGTGAAAGATAGCGCCAAACGTAGCCCTGACTACCCACTGACGCCCGAGTTGATGTCCGAATTTGACAAGCAATCTATCGGCTCCCCGATTACTTGTGGAACTTCCACAACAAAGCGCGCCACTCGCAAGGAAGAGCTGATTGCCAAGACACATTTCGAGGAGTATAATCCAAAAATGTTACTTGACCAGCAATTAGTACAGATTGGACCACTCAACTACACTCATGCCACAGTGGAACGGACTAAGAGTGACCCGAATTCGCTCGCGAATCGTGCCCGCCTTAATTCTAGCCAACGGCGACATGTTCTTATGCATCAAAAGTCTATTGATCTTACACCGGCTGATACTTCCGATGAAGAGTATTTCTACAAACAAATACCCAGTGCTCCGCCATTGTGCAAGAATTATGGCCACTTTGAGTTGCCGCAAAGTTATGACGATCCAATTTGTGCCAGTGACATGATCCGTAAAACAATGACCTTTGAGAAGACACTTAAGAGTTTGCCGTTCGATCTAAAGATGAAAGACGATATACCATACGTTTTGCACAAGCGGCACGTAATGAACGGAACTGCTCCGTCCCCCGATGGTAAGAACAAGAAGCCAAAGAGTCCAAAGAGTCCAAAGTCACCGAAATCGCCGAAATCGACGAAACAGGCGAAACAGGAGCAGAAGAATGAGCAAAAGAAAAAAGAGAAGGAGCTGGCTGCTGATATATTGCCGGATATTTTGGATAATCTTAATCAGGAAATACCATCGAGTGCATGCTCTAGCAAGGACTTTTTGTTTACGCAGAATATTGATCTGTCCAAAGTAGATCCGGTCACATTGGAAGTAGACAAACCTGGCCAATTCAGTGCGAATCAACTGTTGAGTCCAAAGCGGGACATAACAAAGCGCATGGATCCCAAAATGTTGGAGACGCTCAACAGTAAACTCAGCCAAATTGAAAGTGATTCGGCCACCAGCTCGAAGACAGACAGCCTTAAGATGAAAATGGATCAACTTGAAAAGCTGAAGCTGGAAAAGAAGAAGGAAATTCTGTCTAAACGGATTATCAAAAATCGTATCAATCAAACGAATCGTTTAAAGAAAAACAAAATCCGGATTACATCATTCTCGTCAGACGACGAGAGTCTCGACTCCGACGACGTGTTCGGCTCAGCAGAAGAAATTCCATCACGCCTGGAATTCTCACCGCCACAATCTCGTAAGGAAATCGAGCCCATTTTAAAGGCCGAGCAAAATAAACTGAATTGGGGTCGTGGTCAGACTATGTCATCCACTGAGATTGAAGGTTCACCGCCACAATGTCGTCGCCTGGCTGAGTTGGAGTCACGATATCATTCCACGAAGGCAACGAAAATGGGCGACGAATCACCAAATAACGTCTA
>JANSTS010007024.1:0-15597 GCA_026546915.1 Sylvicola fuscatus
TGGTGGAATACTACTCCTCTCCTATTTTAACCAATTATTGTCACTTTTGGACGATTGCTGTTCCATTTTTGACATGAGAGGTCTGAGTTTAGCATTTGGCTATTGGGCAGCAGCTCATATTAGATAAATCCCTTCTAATTCCACGAAAGCTTCAAACGAACTTTTCCCGGTCGTCAATCCAGGCTTGTTCACCTTTGGAGAAGTTTCGCCGGCATTTGACTTTGAATGTTTTCTCTTGACATTGTGATTTGTGACCCATTTCTCGTTGTTATTCACTATTTACTTCAAAGATGGCTCGACTTCGTTCTATTTGGCCAGAGATGCGCTGCGGGCAATACTTCAACTGCTTGCATGCCGGTTTGCTTTGGTTATTTCCAGGATCTCATCAACATTTTTAACGATAAGCGCCTTCCAGCGCTTGGTTCCACCTTTTATATCGAAATTACCGTGACGAAACAATTTCAGCCGCATAATAAAATTAAATCCATGATGAAAAATTAACAGCTAGAAATATTTCGAACTTCAATTTAATTAATTGAATTTACAGTAATTGCAAATTTACTTTCCCGTTATTCAACACTTTTATGTAGTACAAATGCAATTATTTAACCGAAATTGCAATGAAACACGCAAAACTAATGTTCTCTAAATTCTGTGGTTCCAGGCGAAAGAGTTAAGTGCATTCGAGTTAAACAACACACGCAAATCCGGCGTCGAGATATTGTTCTTCAATCGTGTTCCCAAGGTAAGAGATTGCAATAAAAACGTTGCTGCATTGTCTGTTTCTTATGTTTCAACTACTTTTATCGTGTAACATTTCCATCACTTCACATTACATTGTGTTTAGGTGGGCAGCCAGACATTTATGGAGCTCTTGAGACGCCTCTCCGTAATCAATGACTTTACATTCAATCGTGACGCTGTGCAGCGTGTCGAAACAATCCGTCTGGCGAACGGCCAGCAACAAGAGCTGGCCGAAATGGTCGCCGAACTGCCAACACCATCCGTTTACATTAAGCACGTTTGCTACACCAATTTCACAAAGTAAGTGATTGAAGTCGGCGACCGCATAATCCGCACCACACCAATGCGGCCCGTTCCGACGCAGCCGTCTGCGCCGTCCAAAATATTGTAATTGCCATAAAATTCACTTAATTAACTGTAAATTGCTGTTTAATGAACAGATTCGGTCTGCCGACACCAATCTACGTGAATTTGGTTCGCGATCCCATTGAGCGCGTCATTAGCTGGTACTATTACGTGCGAGCGCCATGGTATTACGTGGAGAGGAAGCAGGTGTTTCCCGACTTGCCGCTGCCCGATCCGTCTTGGTTGAGAAAGGACTTTGAGACGTGCGTGCTGCGTGGCGATCGTGAGTGTCGCTACACCACTGGCGAGACGCACGAGGGCATCGGAGATCATCGCCGACAAAGTTTGTTCTTCTGTGGTCATGATCCAGAATGCACGTAAGTGTCACTGTGAACGTCAATAAAGTGTAAGGACATGTTTAATTAACTGCCAATGTCGCCATTCATAGGCCATTCAACACTGTGGGCGCCCTGGAACGTGCCAAGTATGCGGTCGAAAGTCAGTATGCCGTCGTCGGTGTATTGGAGGATCTCAATTCAACACTCACCGTGTTGGAGAAGTACATACCGAAGTTCTTCCGAAATGCCAAGGATGTGTATTACGGTTTGTTGTGGAATTCCTGCGCTGTCATGACGGATACTAATTGAGTTTTGTTGATGTTGTTCATTTAGAAAGTGCCACCAGTCTCAACACAATCAACAGGAACGCTTTTAAGCCGCCAGTTAGCGAACACGTCAAGGACATTGTGCGACGCAACTTCACCCGAGAGATTGAGTTCTATCAATTTTGCAGACAGCGACTGCACAGGCAACTTTTGGCCGTGAATTGATAATTATATGATAAGATCCCTCCCGCCACCCGCAATGCCGAAATATGTTTTCCATTTGTTTTGTGTAATGCAATCTCTGAAATTATTGACGTGGAGACTTATTGTGACGAATGGAGTGTTTAATCCTTAATTGTTCACAAAGACAAAGACAGATGGGTCATATTTAACTAAGTAAGATTTGTGATTATTATGTATTTTGTATGCTTGTGTTAATGTTGAGTGCCTGTATTATATCCTTATCCCCTACATAAATTGTAACAAATTAGTAATTAGCTTTAGATATAAGAATATATGTTGTTTTTTTTTCCTTTTTGATGATGAAATATATACATATTGGACTTTTTATCGTAAATAAATTGTCTTGTTAATGCGGCCAATGTTTATTTCAGATCCTTTTGACTTTCTTGTGCATAACTTCTAAACGGCTTGACGGATTTAGCAAATTTTAAAACATGATGAAGGAGAATATTTTTTAAAAAGGGTAATGGTATTTTTTTAATATTATTTTTTCAAAAAAAAAAAAATCACAACTGTCAATATGTTTTATTTATGTATTTCCTTAAGACAACAAAAATCAAATTCACTCTCAAGGTCAACCATTCGCATGATGCTAAGAAGTTACCTTTTCTAGATTTTTTTAAAATTCGTCATTCATTTTGTTTTTTTTAATGTGTTAACAAGCTGTCAATTAGGAGTGTTTTGTCAAAAAGGGTGTTCTATGTACCGTTTTTAAGTTATAACGTTTACGTTTTTGTTTTTTTTTTCTTTTTTTTACCTGATTTATTTTTCTATCATTTGAGCCTGACTTTTAAGAGGCCAACAACTTTTCTGAACATGTCAAGGTAAACAAAAAAAATCCTTAAAGTCAAAAACCGATTATTGTATGAAAAAACATTTTTTGTTGATAGAAAGACGTTTTGCTTTACTTCTACAAAACTAACAACTCTGTTTAATGTGCCAAGGTCAAAAAAACATTCCATCAATGTCAAAAAAAAATTTATATTTTTAGTTTTGATATTATTTTTCAAAAATCTAAGAGTTGTACTTATATGCGTACAACTCTTAGATTTTTGATGCACCTCGGCCACCCTGTTACGTGTTTTTTTTTTTAATTTAATTTGTGTCCTTTTTTCATGAAAATGCAGTTTTTATTAGAAAAAGTATTAAACATCTTACATAAAAGTGGAAAATATAATTTCAAAGAAAAAAATTATTCACTAGCTTCTTCAATTACGGGAACATTCTGCAGTTCTGAGCACCGACGCTTCCAGAAAATTATCTAAAAAGACGTAACAAAAAATTATTGCAAAAAAAAAATGTTTTCGTAAAAATTAATGCATGTCGCTATATAAGTAAAACGTTTGCAGAGTGGTCAATTGTTTATGGTCACCTGTTCTTTTAACTGTTTCTCCTTGGCCGATGCACGTGACAGAAGAATTTTCGCCTTCTCCAGCAGCTGCGTTTTCTGTGTCAGTTTTTCCTTAATTTCCTGAATCTCATTCATCAGATGCTTAGATGGGTCATCCTTAAAAGAAAACACACACACATTAATGACGTTACAATTTGAATGGTTTTTAAACAAACATCAATGCATTTTTTTAGCTGTTGGCACTTGGTGCAAGTGGAGCACTTCAGCTGCAGCTCGATCTTTAGCGATGAAATTCTCTCCAAAGTTTCCGAGTACAATTTTTGTAGAGATTCTAATTCATTGCGTAGCTTTTCATGCACATCCTATTGAAGAAGGTAACAGAAACTGAAGTTCCGAAACAGATGCACAAACGAAAAATGTGGCCACTTACTCTAGACACGCCGCTGAAACGAGCTGATGTTGTCGTTGTGGCCTCTTTGGAGTCCTTCAGATGTTTATTCTCCACTCGAAGGCGCTCAACGATTCTTTTCAATGCTAAAATCGTCTGCTCGAATTGTGTATTGCCGCCTCCCGCCGCTGTTCGACTGGTGGTGGCACCTGAACTGCAAGTTGTGCTGGATGCCCTATCACCCGCCACCTTGAGCGCACAGGCGTCCGCCAGCTCCTTCTTTAGCGCCACCACGTAACTGTGAAAACACATCTCATCAATATAAACACGTGCAAAGTTGATTAGCTGAGGAAACTTACTCTTCTAAATATTTAATCTGACTTGACATCCTTTCTTTATCGTCGACTTGACGCATCATATCATTATCAATTTGCAGTTGGAAATTCTTGGCTTCGAGTCGAATGTTTTGCGCCTCGAGCGATGAGATTCGCTCATGCAGTTTCTCCACTTCGCCAGTAATAGCGTTGCCACCTTTGCCGTCCAATTCCATGGCGACGATTTTGCGCTGCTGCTGTTCGACGCGACTCTTAAGGGCATCTATCATCGCCTGTGAATTCTCATTTGCATCAAATCTCTTATTTAGCACGGGCGTGTCGCGTTCGCTGACTGTGACGAAGGAATCGGGACTGGCGTTGTGGGGACAGGACGGCGACACACAGAACCGATTCGCCCTAATTCGACCTTCCAACAAATGTTTCTCGCGCTCGAGGCGTGCTATCGTCGATTTGGCTGTGGCAAAATGCTGATGTACCTTTTCCAAATCGGCTTGTGAACTATTCAATTTGACTTTCAACTTATCGGCAAGTTGTTGCCAGCGCTTTTGTTTCTCCCACAGTCCCAGCTCAGACGCATTACGAGCTTTGCGACTTTCAGCCAATTCCATTTGTCGCTTCAGCTCTTCGCTACTTTCAAACAACTCACTTTCCAGCTGGTGAATTCGCTTGGTGAGAAGATCTTCCCGGCCAGATGGTATTCGCTCCGGTTTCACGGAGATGATTGGTCGCTTCATTAACTGGTTTTTCAGCGTCTTTGTCAGTTCGCGCGCCTGCTTTTCGCGCTGCGTTAGACTCAACGTTTGACGCTTCAGCGCTTCGATTTGAGTGACTAAAACGCGGTTGGTTGATTCGCATCGGTGCAAATTGGCGTTCAGCTGGGAAACCTGCTCGGCTGAATCCAGAGACGTGTCAATTATAAACTTCTGTTGGTCATCCTGAAAGAGAAATACCATTTAAGAAAAGCTTTTACACATATCGACAAACGCACATGAAAATGATTGAGAGTGTCTGACAAATCTTGAATATGTTTATCCTTCTCGTCGAGCAGTTGTCGCAGCTGGTCGATTTCACGGCGTTGCGACAAACTGGCTGAGATTTCTTTCAGCTCAATCTGACTTTCATCAAGACGTTTATGAAGTGACTCAATCTCGCTGTCTTTTTCCAGTAATTTCTTCTCAAACATCCGCTCGCCGTTGACAGCGTCGCGCAATTGCATCTGCAATTTAATGACTTCATCTTCAGATGTCTTCAATTTGGCAGCACTGCGAGCGGTGTCCAGGTCGCCATCGTCAAAGTCGAACGTTTCGCGCTCCTTCAAGAACATATCCTCAATATATTTGTCGGTAAAGTCGTCTCCATCGGCGGTGCTTTGTGGCCTGGCCGGCAACGTCGCATTGGACTCGTCACGTTGCTTTAAGCGTGCTTTCAACGTTTCAATTTCGTTTAGTTTAATTTTCATTTGCACATCCATCGCCTGAATATTGGACCGTAACATCTTGACCTCGTTCTGGTACTCGTCGTTCAGCTTGGCACGTTCGTCGCGCTCGTTTTTCAGCAAATCCTGAAAGCGTGCAATTGTAGTGTCCTTTTCGGCCAGCAAGCTCTGCAGCGACGCTATAGTCACGGCAAGTACGTCGCTGCCGTCGCTTATCTCGCCGGTGTTGGATTTCAGCTCTTTCAGCTGCTTCTCCCGCTCCTCCAAATTGCGCTCCAACAGTTTCACTCTGGTCTGCGACTCAGCCAATCTGTGAAATGCAATGTTAAATGGTTTTAATTGCAATGTTACAAGACACTGGAACATCTTTTTGAATTTGAACACACCGATTCTCCGTCTCCAGCAGCAAAGTGCTGCGCGTGGACGCCAGAATCATGGCTTGTTTTAATTTGGATTCGACGAATTTGAATGAAGCCACGTCCAAGTTGGATTGCAGCAAATTACTATCGATTTCAATCTGTGCGAATTGGTCGGACGGTGGAGGAGCTGAATCAATTACTGTCGATTTTGCAGTGGCAGCAGCTGCTGGTGAATCCTCAATTTGACAAGATTGATCTAAATAATCTGTAGAAAAGCGAATGTTAATTTCAAGATTTTTCAAAAATAAATTAAGAACCGACCGGCCACAGCTTGCACTTCAGCATCTGTCTTCTGAATTTCAGGTAAGACATCTTGGTTGTCAGAGAAGAGCATGGCAATCGTGTTCCAATGCTGAGCAGCTTCGAATTCTTTTAATTTAAATGCATTTAGTTCTATTCTAAGGGAATCTAGTTTTTCAGTCGATTCTTTTAGTTGTTTCTCCAGAAAAAGGCAGTGAGTCTTGAATTTTATAGCCTAATACAAAAAAAAATTGTTTATTTGTTATAGAGATATTGTGTCTTAAGACTCACATTTACACGATCATCGTTGTCCTTATCTTGTGGTAAAGATGATTCAAGAAACTTTTTAAAACTATTCTCAACTGACTGAATTTGTTGGTCTGACACTGATTTCTTGGCAGCTAGAACTTCCTTATAGTCTTCAATAAATTGGACAACCGAACAAAGTGGCGCAAACTTGCAGTAGTTTTGTTGCAGCAAAAACAGTGTTTTCTTCAAGTATCTAAGAATAATAAAATTCAATTTAAATATTTATTGAATTTTAATTAAAGTAATTTACCTCATCTTAATGTTTGTTTGATGATATTCATCTTCCTTTTCCTTGATTGCTGCTTCCATCTTCAATTTTAATTCACTTACATCGTTCGCAAGCGTTGTGACAGTTGCTTGAAGTTGGTCATTAGCACTTTTCAACGATTCCTCCCGGACTGCAGCTAAAATTCAAAACAACTTTACAACATCTTAATCAAGTTAATCAAATCTTAGCAGTCATAAAGTATAATTAGAAACAAAAGAAGAAACGTGATCAATCGACAACATCACGAAAAAGCCACGCGCACAAATAATTCAGCAATGGAAGATGATGACGTCACCAAGGAGGCTCAATTATACACCGTTATTCACAAGATTTTGGAGCGAAACGGAGAACTAAACAAAATCAAATCCTCCATCCGGCTGAAGGTAATGAAAACGCTCAACGAAAACTACACGACAGCTTTTGCAACGTCAACTGTGGCCACAAATGGCGATGAGCCCGACACCGACGACGGCAACTTAGCATTTAGAAATGACCAGGGCCAATCACTGCCCATGCAAATCGTCAATCAACTAGTTAAGGAATATTTGCAGTGGTTCGGCTTTCAATATACGCTGGAGATGTTTGCGTGCGAGGCTGGCATCGAGATGGCCGCCCCGAATCGCACCCTCCTGGAGCAGAGCCTCGGCCAGTTCGATCGGCAGCTACCGATTCTGCTCAACATTGTCATCGAACTCCTAGCCAAGGACATGCTTGATTAAATTTACCGTTCTGCAGCTGCTTTTCCAGTTTGCCAATTAGATACTTTTCACTAGACTGCGACTGCAAATCGGCGACCATGTGCCTCAAGGTGATCTGCTCGTCCGAACGATTACTAGCCATTTCTTCATGCACCTTTAACTGTCAAATTGTCAATGTTTTATTTTATTTGTTGTTTATTTTTATTAAAATCGTTTTTTACCTGCTCTGTTGTGTTGATTAGAAGTGCATTAGCATGACGTGACTCTTCCTGCAGCTCGACGACTCGTTGCTGCAACAATTTGTTGGTATTTTGCAGTTGGTTCCAATCAAATTGAGTTACAATGGCAATCGGCACGTCCTCATCAATTACAGTTATTTTGTTGTTTACCGTTAGGCTGGGAAGCTCTGTTTCGATGTTCCGTAAGTACTCGGCGCTCATCCGAGCAAAATGCATGCTCAAACACATCGACTTCCCATCCAGTTCATCGGATTCAGCATTTGCACCTTGGATTTTAGTGTTTTCCTTTAGATTTACCTCCTTTTGCAGTTCTAATATTTGAGCCTTTAACTGTAAAATAGTTTTGCTGCTGTTGCTGGTGGATTCTGTCAATTGGTTGGATATTGAGTCATAATCTGTGGCAAGATACATCGATCTCTTCTCGAGATGAACATTTTTCACTTGCAACTGTTGGCACTGGTCCATGAGAGTAATAATTTTAGACGATTTTTCGTCGTCCGTTAAATCGTTCAGTTGAGCTGCCTTCAAAGATTCGTAACTTTCTTTAAATACATTCAACTCTGCACATTGCATTTCCAAATGTCTTATTTTTTCAATAATATCTCCATTCAAGTCAGCTGTCGTCACTTTTGCAGGTTCCTCCTGAATTATGTCGATTTCCTGTGCTTCTTCTTTAGTGACAGCTTCTGCATTCAGTTCCACAAGATTGTCCTCATCAGCTGATTTACTATTGCCGTTATCATCTTCATCTTCCACCAATTCAATTGATTTATTGTCCAACGTTATAGCCGTCAGCAGTTTTTCGTTTAAATTCACACGCTCCTTGAGTGCTAATTCGCGCTCCTTCACTGCTATCAACTCATTTTGCATCCGCATGGCCGGGTGGTACCACCCACTGATGCTGCGAGCATCAAGCGCGTACAGGACACGCTCCAACGTCGATGAATCTATTGTTATGTGATCGGATGTGGCTGTTTTGGAGAAATTCTGTACTTTAGAAACGGTTTCAAATGAGATTTGTCTTTAAGCAAGGTCAAACCAGAATAATCTTGAAGCTTCTCCAGAATTTCGTGCATTCCGGTGCGCAAATTTTCATTCTCATCCACCACAATGCTGTACTGCTCTTCCCAGTGGTGCAGCTTTTTCTTCACTTCACCAACAACCTTTTTTTTTGTTTTAATTTAATTAGAACTTTTTCTGAATCCCTATGTAATCAAATTACCTTTGTCATTTCAATACACTCAAGACATTTACTTATTTTCTTAGAAGCTCCACAAGAATGACTGTCTGAATCGTCATCTTCTTCGCTGAGACGATTTTTGCTCTCAATGTTGCTAAGTCGCTCAATTTTTCGTCTGTTAATAATTAATAATTAATTTTAATTTAATTATTTAAAACATTATTTAGGGTTATTTACTTTAAACTGTTTTTATCCAGTTGCAATTGCAGCCGAATTTCTTCAGAAGCACGCAATTTAAGTTTAAGTCGTTCGTTTAACTTGTGGACGCGCTTTTGTAGGGCAGCATACTTGCGGGTGGAGATAAACTCATCATCAGGAAGTCCAAGTCGTTTCCTAAATAATTTTATTACAAGTTTAAAAACAATTTTTTACACTCAAAACACCTATTTAACCTCAGAATAATGTTTTCTTGAGCAATCTCATTCATTTCATTCAAGTCCATGACTAAAGACTTGATCTGCATGTCTCTTGCGTCAATTTGCTTTTGAAGGTCAACTCCCCTCTTAAGCGCCTGAGCCAAGCAAGGTTCTCCCGTCTCCAATGTCTGTAACGCCTTTAAAGCTTCCATTGCCTGTTTTGTTTTCGTAATGTTTTCATCTTCCAAATTTTTGACAGCTTCCTGAAGTTCATCGCATCTAATTTAACAAAAAAAAAACATTCAGAATCTTATGTTTTCTTAACATAATCCATTACCTCTTGTGAGATTTTTGTAAATTAATTTCAATCTCCTTACAACAGTTATCGTGTTTCACCAGATTATCGCTCACGTGCACGGAAACGCTTTCATTTGGCACCGCATTCTTTTGATTTTCCTTTAAATTAGTCATTTCTTGAAGTTTCATTTGCAGTTCCTTAATTTCATCCTCCCTAGACTTAATGACAAGCGATAGCCGCTGAACTTCTTTTCGCTCCTCATCAATGTCGTAGCTGGGACAGCGTTGCCGTGCCTCTTCACAATTTTGCTGCAGCACATCAATTTGTGCGTCCTTTTCCTGCAAAACATTCTTCCAAGTAATGGCACGAGTTAGCAGTTCCTTGCCAAATGCGTCAATCTCCCTGTCACGCTCTATCTTATCATCTTCCATTGCCCGCATTTGCACCGCATTGTCTTTGATTTGGATAGTTATCTCTTCGATTTTACGTAACTGCTCTTCGATGACAATCTTGGTGCTATTGAGCTCCTCGTGCAGTGACGCATTGTTGGCACATGCCTCATGCAGCTGCTGGTCAAGCGCTTGAATTGTCTTGGCCTGTTCGCTGGACTTGGTTTCCATGGAATTAATGTCGCGCAGCAGACGCTTAATCTGTTTGTTTTTCACGCTGATTTTATTGAGCAGTTCCTCTTGGCGTTCTATTTCCGAGAGCGCGTCTGGTGAGTCTTGGCCGGGACTTCTTACCTCATTGAAGCGCTTCTGGTGCATTCCAATTTCCTCGGTGAGCTAATTTGGGCAAATTAGTATTTGGCTAAACTGTTAAATGGGATAAATGATCACTTCTCTGGTTTTGGTACGCAAATTGGATATTTCTGATTCAAGCTGTTGGATGTAAGCATCTCGTTCCTGAAGTTCTTTGTCGGTTGGTGATTGTTGGCTGTTGGGAGTTGGATCCTCAGGATGCTCATTTTCCATAAGCTCGGATATCTGAAACTCATTTTTAATTTAGACAGGAGCTGATTTTACATTACAAATTCTACCTGGCTCCCTTGGAATGCCAGTAAATCCTGGCAGAGAACAAACAATTTTTTGTATCCTTTCCTGTCAACGTCCTCCTTTTTCAATGTTAATATTGCGTCTATTAAAGTCTCCTTGGCTGTTGGAGGATTTATTTCCTCATCTGCCAGAGCTATAATTTGCTTCCAGTTTAACATTTTTTTTAAATTAATTATTTATTTTGAGTTGTTGTAAATACAATTTAATTGTTTATTAAAAACCGTTGCCTGGCAACGAATTATTGTACTACTTCAATCTCAACAAATATTCGTAATTAATATTTTATATATTTCTATCGACATATATAAACGTCATCTTATATTATATATGTTTCTGTTGTTGTGTTAGACTTCCCAAATTATAATTTGTAAGTGACATAAGTAAAACACAAATAAATAATAAAATACATTTTTATTTAATTACCAGCACCAAAACCCTTAAGAACTACTAAAAACAATGGAAGAACCATCTCTACCGCCAAATCAGCCCGATTCCATGCAAAAGCGCTGGGGAAACATTCGCCGCATTCTGGAGCGACCCGGTCCATTTTGCCACCCCGACTACATAGCGTCGCCGCAAGCTCTCCAACAAATGATGGAAATCAGCAAGCTGCTTGTGATTGGAGCCGGCGGTCTTGGTTGTGAGCTTCTAAAAAATCTGGCACTAATGGGCTTCAAGGAGATACACGTCATCGACATGGACACCATTGAGTTGTCCAATTTGAATCGGCAATTCCTGTTTCGCCGCAAAGACATTGGCTTATCG
Organism: Sylvicola fuscatus; assembly: GCA_026546915.1. Taxonomy (NCBI): domain Eukaryota; kingdom Metazoa; phylum Arthropoda; class Insecta; order Diptera; family Anisopodidae; genus Sylvicola; species Sylvicola fuscatus. Next base: position 11,333 of record JANSTS010007024.1, read on the forward strand.
AAGGCGGAATGCGCCGCCGAGTTCATTAACAATCGCATACCCGGCGTGGAGGTAGTGGCCCACTTCAAAAAGATCCAAGACTTTGACCTGTCATTCTACCGTCAATTCAATATAGTTGTCTGCGGTCTTGACTCTGTCGTTGCCCGTCGCTGGATAAACGGTATGTTGGTCTCGTTACTAACCTATGAGGATGACGGCACTTTGGATCCGTCATCTATAATTCCACTGATTGACGGCGGCACTGAAGGATTCAAGGGTAACGCTCGTGTCATACTGCCGGGACTGACGGCGTGCATTGAGTGCACGTTGGACTTGTTTCCGCCACAGATCAACTATCCACTGTGCACGATCGCGAATACGCCCAGATTGCCGGAGCACTGCGTCGAATATGTGAAGCTGATCAAATGGGATGCGGAGAATCCGTTTGGTGTGCCGCTGGACACTGACAATCCGGAGCATGTGTCGTGGGTGACGACAAAGGCCGAGGAGCGCGCCCAACAGTATAACATTAAAGGTGTCAACTACCGTCTGACGAACGGCGTCTTGAAGCACATCATTCCGGCTGTGGCGAGCACAAATGCGGTGATTGCGGCCGTCTGTGCCACGGAGGTCTTCAAAATAGCCACCAGCTGCTTTACATATTTGAACAACTACATGATATTCAATGACACCGACGGCATCTACACGTACTCGTATGAGGCGGAGAGGAAGGATGACTGTTTGGCGTGCAGCAATGTGCCGAAGGTGTTGGCCATCGACGATCCCAATACGACAACACTGGAGAATTTGATCAGCATCTTGTGCGAGAGCGCCGAATTTCAGATGAAGAGTCCCGGATTGACTACCATGGTGAACGATAAGATGAAGACGCTGTACATGTCAACGGTGAAGAGTATCGAGGAGCGCACAAGGGCCAATTTGACAATGGCGTTGGGTGAATTGGGCTTGCAAGATGGTCAGGAGCTGATGGTGGCTGATCAAACCTCTCCCAATACCGTCATAATCAAATTAAAATACAATGGCAACGAAGTTGACATGGAATAAGATTTTTGAGCTCGTTAACTGTCAGCTCATCCTTTGTTGTAATAAAACGTAAATAATAAATCGTATTTAAACGATTAAATAATGAATTAAGTTGTAAATTTTTATGTTTTGTAAATTGATAATTACTAATTTAAAAAAATAGAAGTGGCAGAGGAATCAATAGTGTCGCAATGAAATTAGTTGACACAAACGACCATGTCATCTTTAACAGTTCTTATGTCACAAAAATTCGGTGGCAACTGATCTGCAGTGAGTAACTTAGAACGTCCTTTCATTTGCAAGTAAAATTTGTATTGTCCTTTTATCATTTCTCTAGCAGATTGAATACGTCTTTTGATAACCATAGTATTAAGAGGAAGAGGATTAGTCAACGCCTATAAAATGAAAAAGGATTCGTTAATTGATGTTCCAGATAGAAATTAAAAACTCACTTGACTAATTGCTAGTTGGTAAGGTCTGTGTTGAACCAGCCTTTGAAAAAGGACCTTCGCCCCTCCTAAATCGTTTGGTTCATTCAGTAATACATCAACGATTGAGTCATCAAGTAGCAGGTATTTGGAAATGTCAGTGTGAGTCTCAGAAAGCTTAATACTGTATTAGGAAACATGTAAGAATAAGATATTTTTAATTGTTTTGTTGTTTAACTGCTATATATAAAACCGCTTTCTTTTTCAATTAAAAAGGTCTTATTAATATTATTATAATATTAACGACTTTAATTATTGTGTCGAGGTAAAAAAAGATTTCTTTCAAGGTCAAAACATATTTTTTAAGTATAAAAGAGAGGTTTAATCTGCTACATGTAAATAAAATTAGTTTTGACTATTATTTTTTTAATTTCCAGGCTTAAGAACACATTTAAGAGTTTTACGTATATAAACTATTGCGCCGACCATCCCTGCCGCGTGTTTTTTTCTTCTAAGAAAAATTATTTTACTCACCCATTAAAAACAAATCCACTTTGTTCTGCTGCTTTAAATGCGTCAAGTAGCCTAAATAGAAAAATATAAATATATATATATATTTTACATAGAAAAATACAAATAAATTGATTTCCTTAAATATTTTTAAAGAAATCTTACATTTCCTCTGTTATCGAAACTTTTGCGCTGCTATAGCAATAAGAATGCAACTTAAATCGCGTCTCATATAAGTTAGCGATTAAATCCAAGTCTTCTTCATTGAATGTGATATGATTTTTTCCATCTTCCATCTTCATTATCGTCGCACCTGCAGACAATTTTCTAGTAAAATGTTCTTGTTAATTAAAATGTTTCACTTACGGTTAAAAAGGACATCAAATTTGATGTTAACATCGTTTGGCAACGCGTTTTCGAGATAATGCTTGTCTCTCAACATGTAATCGTATTTATCAACATCGATTCCGCAAGTATTATTATTTACTATCTGAAATAAGATGCTTAAAAATCAGCCATTTATTTAAATTTAGTTAAAAATTACTTCTCCCAGAAAATAAAGTTCGTCGCCAAGTAATTCTGCGAGCACCTGCTCATTTCCGGTGATCATTGCTCCAATAAGTTTAATACCCTTGGCGTGCTCCTCTGGCTCTTCGTGTAGTTTTATTGCTGGATTTACAGCAAAAAGGTGTTTAATGATGGCCACTGAAGTTTCCTCATGAGTCCAATCTTTGGTACCCGAAGCCTGATGCACAAAGCGCTCCCACACATGAGAGAACGGGCCGTGTCCAATGTCATGCAAGAGGCCAGCTATCTTTAGTATCAATAAAAACCAGTTTCCGGTTGTCGGAGATAAAAATAATTTACGAATAAGTAATGACATATTACCATAGCACAATTGAAATAAAATTCACTTATTTCATGCGTTATTGTGTGTTTCAGCACGTCCAACCATTCTTTAACCTTGAAACAAACACTGCAAAAAAATGCACTTGATTGATTGCAATTCTAAACTAAATTTATAAGATTACCCAAGACAGTGTTCGTAGCGCGTATGATTGGCACCAACAAACGTGAAGCATGCAAGGCCCAACTGCTTCACATGGCGAAGACGTTGGAAGTGTTCTGTCGCTACAATGTCTGCGATAATCTTTGGATAAATGACTTTTCCATGGATTGGATCCACAATCTGTCAAGTTAACAATTTTTTAATTATTTTTAGATTATACAAGTGAAAACTAATTGTAAGATTAAGATTATTGGATCTCAAAGGCTATAGCTAACCGCCTTTCTTATGTTTTAAAAATCTTATGTGTATATATATAATATATAAAGAAGTTAAAACGAACCGCGCGCATTTTATGTACTGTTATACAGCTGACAGCTGTCCTGTCATTAGATGACAGCTGCGTCAATACGCGCGCTTGTCACTTTTTATTTAATTTATTCTTCGACTATTGTGTAATGCGATTGCAACAAAAAGGCATTTTCGGAAAGTGCACTAAGGCCTTACAAAGACAATGATTTAACGCCGAACACAAATATTGTCATGCAACCAAAACACCATACGTCACAATGACTGATAACCGGCAGTCAATTTTGTCACATAGATTAGAGGAAAAATCAATAAAACAAACATATAATTAATTTTAAAAAATAGCGTCGAGAATTGCGCCCACCACATTAAATGTCACTTTTTCCAATTTCACAGCGTTTTGTTATAAAATGTACTAAAACCCACACCTGTAACTCCTCTGAATTCATAACGGAACTATTGACTTCAGACTAATTAAACGAATATTAAAAGACACTAAACTGTCACAGCAGCAGCTGTTCGCTGTGTACTAACTACTAAGCGTGAATAATCTTATATAGTCTTAAACTGATTGCGATTAGCGACAATGCATTGGCAATTTTGAATTGTCGAAAATATTATCGATGAATTTTATGGCTTTAATCTTGTCAGAAATATCGCATTTTTTTTTTTGTACGTAAAGTAATATGATGCGCAATGAATTTCGGTTTTTCGGATTCATATAAATAAAACGGTTACACCAAAAATGGCGTTTTTTAAATTTCAATAAGAGTGTTAAAAAAATTTCTAGAAAACTCTAAAATTACAACGGTAAAAAAAGACTTTGGATTATAGCGACTGTTTGAGCAAAATATACATAAATTGTCAAATGTTCAACGAGCGGTCACAGATGCACACACATATGGTTGGAATGTTAAAGATAACACGCCTATTGAAACTATAAAACAGAACATCGCAAGATGTTAAGATCTAGGATCGTTAAAATAATA
>JANSTS010007025.1:0-12888 GCA_026546915.1 Sylvicola fuscatus
CCCCCTCCCCCCAAATGATCTTCGTTTGAATGAAGCAATCGTGTGTGTATATATGATAAATCGTCGCCGATCGCCCTTTTTTCGGCTCGCTTATAATCATTTCATTCATCTTAATTTCTCTCAATCGAACACTTATTCTAAGAATGAATATAAATCTTATCCGATTTGTTGTGTAAGAAGCGGAGCGGCGCGCGATCCGCCTCGCATCTACTCGCATCTTCACTGATCATGCGTGTGCATCGACGATTTGAACACAGACAATTCGACATTTGGCTGCGATTGTTGTTGCCCATGTGAGTGGTCATTTCTTTTTTCTTTTTTTTTCTTTTTTTTTGTTGGTAAATTAACATGGGCACGGTGTGGTTAAGCTTCGTATTAGATAATCCAATCAGTTTCGCCGCTAAGTGGAGCATCAGCCGCGCCGCGCTGGGCCGCGCGCCCAAACTTCGCTGTTCAACTCAATGCAGGTGCTAAGAGCATGTTTCATTGCACTTAATCACTCTATGTTGTTGTGGTTGGCCGCGGTGGCATGAAGACGTCAATTTATTTTCGAGACTGTTGGCGGTTCCCGAAAAAGGGACTTAATTATATGCGCAACCCTTTATAGGCACCGTCGAATTTTGACAAATTGCGTGAACAAACTGTTTTTGGCGGTTTTTAGTGCAAGTGGAAACGACGGAAATTGGGCAGTTTTTGGTGGTTTGAATTCGTTTTTCCGCACACAAAACTCATTCAAACGAGAGAGAAGAAGGAAAAAAAAACACCCGTGGCCAATTGGCGTGGATCCCAATTAGCACATAGATTTATTGAAGCTGTTCGGAAATAATGCAAGCCACCTTAAGAAAACAGAGCGAGAAATTGAAAAGCTCATAAATACATCGACAATGCATTGGAAACTTGATGCCCAATTGGCTAGAGATTAAGAGGAAATATGAACTTTATGAGAAGGAATGGATTTCACAATGTTTGTGCCTTTGGTGTCGATACGAACCGTATTAACTAGAATTTATATCCTCCAATTAAAGATTTGTAGTCGACATTACATGGGTCCGATCTCACACATTGACGGCACATAATCGCGGGATAAAATGTGTTTGTTTATGCATGTTTGAGAAATTGGGAGAAATATGATCGTGACCAAGGCGGGCGACCTTGAAGTTGAAAGGCAGCACGCCGCGCCGCGCCATGCAGCGTCTTCGGCATACAATTTGCGGCACAGTTTGCCACCGTCCAGTGTCTCAGCAGTTGCAAATTGCCACCAAAACCGCGTACACAGTTTTTGGTTTTTTTTTTTTCTACGCAAATTACATTTTTCACGCAATAAGTTAAGTCGCGTTGGCTAATTTGAAATCATCCTCTTTCTGTGTGCCATATCTTGAGACATTTGCGATGGCGCACGGCTCGTGACTGTTTATCTGAACATTCAATCGCTTGTCCGGCGGTAGTTAAATTTTTGTTTGTGCTACCTTCCTCCGTCTTTTAACAAACAAACACAACAAAAATATGCATGGAGGAACAGCGCGAAGTGCATATAAGGCAAACAAAAATGCATATAAAGAGATCGGCGCGTACAAGGCTCAATAAAAATTTACAAGCGACAAGTAGAATGTCCTACAGTCGGTGAGCCGGTATCCGCGGTTGAACCACACGCCGCGCCGCGGCACGCCAGGCCGCCACAAGAACTCATTATTATTGCGTGGTGCGTGGCGGCGAACGGTCGCGTCGGGAGGGAAGAGGTCCTGGCGTCACACTGGTCCACACCATTTCTGTGCTATTGCACTTTTTCAGAAAACGCAATGAAAGCGAATGTACGAATGGCGGTTGTCAGTGCTGTTGCTGTGCCATTTGCCAATAACTCATTGCAGTTCGAGAAATAATTTAATTGAAAGTTTTTGAGGCCTACAAGGCTGAGATTAAGAACGAGCTGGTACAGAACTTGTCAGTGCAAATGCGGATTGATATCGATGGCGCTTAAGTGCGGTATCAAGAAAATGTAAAATGATTAGTTGCATGTCTTAGTCTAATAGTTGGATGAATGAAAAACTTCTTGTAATAATAATCTAAATTCAGGCAACGACGAAAGATTTAGAAGGCGAAGAAACGCAACAGACATTACCACTGAGTCGCGACTCGCAACTAGTCCATTTAGGATTTCCCGTCTTGGGTGTGGGACAAGCAATCGAAAGTAAATTATGTTGTGCGATCGCGATCTCTCGCCACCTTACCACTTCTCAAGAGTGCGGCAAGTGCAAGGGCACACGTTCGAACCGTTGAAGAATAATTGAATCGCTGGTGGCTGGTGGCTGGTGCGCGCGGCAGAGCAGCTTCACTGTCCTCCAGCGTCCAGATCAAATTGCGGAATAGCGGCCGCAGCGTTGGCGTCAACACACGCCGATATTGAGAAAAATAGGCGATGGATCATGCGCACTGAGTGCGCTGGACAAAGGATCCTTTGAAGCACTTTATGTGGCTTGAAGCGCAGAGTTATCGTTTGCTGAGGCGAGCTCACCTACGCAATTGAACTGGTTCATTAATAAATTGAGTTTTCTTATGACTCATAATTGCAAGATAGTTAAAAGACGTTGTGAATAAAGTGCAATTTCTCGGTCAGTTTTCTGGCGATTTTGCATTAATCTGGGTTGTCCACCCAGAGGCAATTGACGCAACTTCTCGCTGGAACCAATAAAGTCGAACAAACAATATGTGGAGCAAAAAGGCTCTGGCCTGGTCCGCGGGCTGTTTTTGTTGTTGAGCTTAGCGCTGCAACGTGGTGGTGCTGTAAATGTCAATCATCATGAAGTCCAATTGACATGTGCGCTCGTTTAACGATTATTATTTAAATTCGACTGCAATGGGAATTTCGCCGTTTCATATAGATAGATTTCATCTGCACACATCAACTAGATCGTTTGATGGATGTGATTAAATTAAGTGGACTCTTATTCGGTTTGCGCATTGTTTTGCTATGTGGCTTTGCCATTTGCTATAATTCCATCAATTGCCTTTGAAAGATAATCGCAACTCCATGTGGGAATGAAGAGGACGCCAATTTCGCCACACACATTGTTCAGCTGTTGCTGCGCGATTTCGCCTAAGCGGTAGCTCCCGCGCTCGCCGGCTTATTCCAAATGTGGCAAGGTCGTTGACGGCGTATTTCATTGAGTCTTCTATCGCCGTTAACCCCACTTAAATAAATACTATGTTCTTCTTTAAATAGACATACATACGTTGTTTATGGAGTTCAACGTTTTCTAACTGAATTGTATGCTATCGTTTTATTGTTACTAAGACTATATTTGTTGATTTAGTGATTTATACCAGATTCTGTGAAGGGTTCCGTGTTTCAATCGAAGATGGATGTGAAGTGCATCTTATGTTGCGATAATACTCCCACATGATTGGGTCCTAACTTAGTATCACTGCAACTCTCACTTGACTATCAGAACCATCAGGTAAAGATAGCACAAAGATCAAAGTTTTTTTTCATAATGAAGAGCAAACGTTAATTTTTGATTTTAATTGTTATAGCGAATTTGAACAATAAAAAGCATAAAGATATCAATTAAGAAAGTTCCCAGGTCGCAAATGTTGCCTAATCAAATACAAATTTTAAAAAACCTATATGGATCAATAATTTGCTTATTTAATCATTTTTGTTTCGATTGTATTTTGACAATGAAATGAGAGTTAAAAGGATAACCGTTTAATAGAGAAAAAAAACTTAGTCCTTTATAGATCTTCTCAAAAAATCTTAAAATGATTCGTTCATTCAATTTGTAGAGTATTTTTAAATGTTTAGATCTTTTAAAAATAAAAGCATTCGATAAAATGCAAAAAACCCAAATTTGTAGCCAACCAAAAAAAAAAATCTCGATTGACCTTGAAAACATGTCAGAATGTGTAAACACGAGTAATTTTTCTTCATAAAACACAGAATACAAGAGTATTCGAGAAATGCAGAATATGTGGTAGGTACACCAAAAAATCGATAAACATAAATGTTATGTATCTCGGTTAGTCCTAGTTCGTCTCAGAAACCAGTTTGTTTTATGCAAAAGCTTATAACCCGCCAAAACGAAATTGATAATTGTCGCCAACGCCTTGAAAAAGCGTCACTTTGAATGTCAATATCAAGTGAAATGAACTAGACAGCGAAATTGCCCGCCTAATGCAACAACTGCAGCAGCTCTTGCATATCTGCATCCCATTATATTTGTATGATCGACGGACAGCATTGATATAACGCCTACTGAGGAACCTCCCCCAATTCTGAAAAGTCCAAACCAATTAGTTGATGGTCACCAACCAAGCGAAATCCTCCCAACCTCTCTCGTTAACATCCAATTCATATTTTCTGAACTGAAATGAAATTACGGACATTGTACTGTACAAATATATATTAACTATTTGTTCATTCAGTCGTGGGCTGTAGTCTGTAGACAGTGCCAGACTGTAGAGGCTTCTTCAGATTATGGGTCGTTCATTTATTCTGAAGCCGTCTGAACTTAAAGAGTCATGATCCGCTTACGAGCCCTGCGCCTTTGCCACATCACTTTACATTTCAAAAATTTACTTGAATCTTATGTGAGCAAATATATTTTGAGAGAGAGGAGAGAGTAACAGGCAGCAGAGAATGTCCAGAGAAGAAAGGAGCAGGCTCGCGTGTGTTCGTGTAGAGTTCGGGCAGGTATTTCGCTGATTAATTGACGAGCTTCTAAATGCTCCAGAGTTATTTAAATCGGTGCATTCTGGGGAATCTCAATTACTTTGTGAGCGGCTTTTACTCCACGGTGAGTGCAACACAATCGTTGCACCATACCAACTGACAGTGCACAAAAAATTTTTTGGCGCAAAGGAATTGTTTCCAAATTAACCCAAACACAATTACACAGGATGACACAATACGCGATCTGCCATCGGCCCGCGGACTGCACTAATTAAGCATTTTCGTGCGGCCTTTAAGGCCAACGACCACAAGAATCACAGCAATTAAAAAGATTTTATTTTCTGGTGAAACTGACCAAAAACAAAAAAAAAACTGAAATCATGAATCAAAAGCCGCGACACAGAGCTGCTTGGACGCGAAACAGCTTATTACATATTCGACGTTGGGATATGCGGTGCGGTTTTTGGTTTTCTCGTTGGCAGAGGAGTTCGGGACTCTTAAACATCTCCAAGCAATCCGATTCAATGCGGAGTCGGTCATAGCATGCAGCAATATCCACATCAATTCCAATGTGAGTCTACGAATTGGACGGATGATCTCATTCTATACGTGAAATGATCACTAAAGTCCAAAAATCAATTAAAAATTATCCATGTTTGGGAAACCAGAATGTTGGTGTGTTATTAACATCGGATGGGACGCCGTAATTTATGGCAGGGTTGCATATGAAATCGACTTGTTGCATAATTATTGTCGATTATTTTTGGATACATTCATCATTGGAGATGGGTGAAGATGGATTGTTGAAATTGTTTTGGTGTATTTTTTCCTCTCCGTCTGTTTTTGGAATTTGAAACGACGGAAAATGGTTGATAAATTCTGGTTAATTTGATTGAAAGTCAATTGAGCAATGATCTACTGCTGCCAAATTTGGGTATCGAATCCGGATAGCCGAAATATCTGTTAAAACATTCGTGGAGAAGAATAGTTAACTTTTCGTTAGCATTGGACAACACATTGGAATGATCATGAAATAAGGACTGCTGGTCTCACGGTCTTCAGCTGATTGCCTTGCATTTTCATACGCCAAAAACACTTCTGCCCATAAATCAAAATCCATCGCAGAAAGTAAGACGCAAAGCGAGATCGCGCAGGGATTTGGGAACCAGCAGAACAGTTGAAATGATATAAGTACATACACAATTCCCGATGATGAAAAAACCATCCACCGAAATTCCACGTTTGCTCGGCTCAATTGTGCGAAACAACGAAACAGCTACATACAGTCACGCGTGCACTACATATGCGCACAACATACGACATATGAAAAAAAACGCGAAATTATTCATTATATGGCTGGTCCAGTGACTTATACGCTGGCCAAGACAACATATCATGGCAAATAAAAGCGAAATGAATCAGCGGACGCGACGGTGCAATTGCAACTCAATCACAATTTTATGTTTGATGTATGTTTTGTTATGCTTTGTTGCTGTTTGTGTATACGCTTTATTATTTGTGTTGTGTACCTCAGCATCGATTTCGTTGATTTAAAATGAGCCATTGCGACTGGAGAGTGCGCGGTTTTTGTGGTGCTGGCCAGCATCTCGATCGGTCACCTTAATGTATCTTAATCATGTCAGTTTAGCCGCATTAATTGGACCACTACACAGTTTTCTTATGTATGGTCACATGTGCATGATGGGCATCGAATTCAAAAGCAATCAGCCCGCTAGTGGTGGGATGTGATTGACACTCGGATCAGAGGATTACTTTGGGTATTACAGAGTTTTTGTGGGCTCTTTTTTTGCGCAACGGCAAATAATAATAAATTATACTTTTATTATTTTAATTCATTCCCCGCATTTAGGCCTTCTAGAGTTAGCTTAAGTAGCTTGATTATGTCACCAGAATTCTGATGCTAGTCTTTGATGACTAAATCATGACGCGATATGGAAATATTAAATAATAGGAAAAGTGATAATTAAAAACATATGGCGTTTCCATTTGACATTTTCCTAGAATTTGCCGAAGCCCTCAACATTCCATCTTGAATCGCTTTTAGTACATTCCGAAGATTTGGAGTCATTAGCCACATTAATTGTATGGCATTCTTCTAAGTGTCCATCAATGTGATTTTCATTCTATTTTTTTTTTTTTTGGCCGGAATCGGTAATGTCATTCAGGCTGTCTCGCTGGAACACTCCCAACTTCTATTATGCCATAGACAGAAATGAATCTTGGCTTTAGAAATGTTAAAAATAGCACAGTTTTATGTAAAAGCTGTTAAACATTAAATGCTGTGCGTTTGAAAAGGGCAAATGTTAATAATTGTGAAAGTGTCTGTATAGGGCGAGGGTACGTGCCTTTGGAGTCACTTTACCAGAAAAGGCCATCATAAAAAAAACACTCTTCACGTTTTAAGGGGTGCTTGAATGATTTTTATTGGACATTTAATCATATTCAGAAGAATCTGGTTTATTGCTTTAATAACTTTTTTTGTATTTTTAGGCGAATGCAGTGAAGACGGTAGAAGCCTTTTTCTTCTGTTTTGTGACTTAAGTTACTTTTCGGAATATCAACTCACCAGTGGCCTAATCGAGCTGATTCGATTTGGTGGTATAGCAGATTTATTCGGTTTTTGTTAAATTCATCTACATAATAATTAATAAACAAAAAACTATTATTTGCAGACTCCGGAACAAACTGTGCGCACCGACGCGACGCGACGCGACGTCCGCCTTGATCCGCTGTACTTCACGAATATAAAACCGAAAGTTTTTGTGTCACTCGACGAATAGGCGCGAAAGTCGTAGAACAAAGCTGGAAATTTGTATTTTTTTATGAGAAAAATCGGAGTTAATGACAACACTTTCTTTATGTAAACTCTTCTGTTCGTGAAGAAATTAAAACATTTCGCGCCCTAAATTGAATGTGTAATAAATGTCTTCCAAATTTTCGTAAAGAAACCCTTAAAATTAAAATTATTAGAAACACAAATTTTTCCAATATTTTCATCTAGGAATAGTTGGCCAGTAACCAAATTTCAAAACGCTGTTTTTGTCAAACTTTCTAAAACTGTCTGTTTAATTTTTGTTTTAATTTTGCGATTTTTGAAATACATTTTAAGTTACAAAACGTAAAAAACAATTTGGTGATCTTTCTAACATGAACTTTTAAAAATATGTTTTAAACAAACTTTGTGATCTAATCAGTATTTAAAGAACAAAAAAAATCTTTCAAGGTGAAATAAATTCTAGTTTTCTTTGGAATGACAGACATTTTACTTTACTTTAGAAAAGTCTTGATAAGACCAAAAACAAGAATTAGAATTTTAAGATCAACAACAAAAAATAAATAAAATTTACTAATATTATTTTAGAGATGATACGCTGTTTTTACTCGTAGTTTTGAACGAAAATTTGTCAACAAAGAATTCACACAATTATGTATTTTACATAATAACATACAAAATCAATCACTTTTTTATATCGAATATTATAAATCAATACTGTCTATCGATAATCAGTGTTTTATCATTTCCTGTAGATTAAATAAACAATATTTAATTAATTTGTTTTCCCATTAAACATGAGGCAGTATCTAAATACAAGCAACAGCATAATTACTTGCGCTGATTATCATTAAAGATCGTCCGACGCGGCGGGAATATTTGACTAAGTTATGTGGTAGTCGGGTGTCATCGTTAATAAATTGTCATTTTTTATTAAAAAATTCCGCTGTGTCCGCTGTGAGCGCAACCACCAGCAGCAGCGGCGGCGGCGGCGGCGGCAGCCTCAACAAGCGATTTTTTTCCCGAAAGCCTGACCATTGACCATGCTAGGCAACATAGTGTAGAGAACGTGTCCATCCGTACATACATACACAAACAATACAGCAATTGCCACCAATAAATCAATAGTCTTAATAAAAACTAATTAATTCTCGATTCGAGGCATATCAAAACGGAGGAAAACCAACAAACGCATAAATAACATAGTGTTTTGTGCTAGTTGTAGCGTTGCTTTTGGCCGCGGTTCGTTGTAGTCGCCACTCGCCACTCGCCACTCGCCACTGTCTTCACAATTCTAGCGGGCAAGTATTCCCAATCAGTCCATATCGCCTATTGGACGCAGGCCAGTGGTGATCGTTTTGTTGGACGACCAGAACCCAGAAAACAGTGATCGCCACAAATAAATCTCTGAATGGATTTTTGGCTGTCCACTTTATCACAATTCGTTTCGAGCCTGCTTCTCGGTCAGTCCATATTTAATTTATTTCTAATTTACATCTCGATACTGTGTGACAATTCCGTGTAGGCTATTTCGTAGCATAAATCCGCTCCATACATTTATGGGATGTAATGTTTAATGTTCATAGACCATTATCACTGTTGCAGCCGAAATCTGTGTGTACAACCGCCCGGCTGACTGTTTACGACGCGACGCAGGCAGTCGCGCGATGGAGCGAGAAGAAACATGCGCGGCAAACATGCGCGGCGAACATGCTGATGGAATGCCGCCTGTTGGTGCATGCCGATCGAGCAGTGAGGAAAATTTATGCATGTTTTGGTTGTTTTATCAGTTTTCGATGTAAAGACCGATAGCGACGATCGTTAAATTGGTGAGCAGTCGATCACTGATGCAGATCAGTTTGGCCCCGATTTTTAGCCAAATATTTTGATTGGTATATGGGAACCCAGTTTTTATGGCGATTTCGATTTCAGAGGCTAGTTCTGAAGCCCATCAAATGTTAGCTGCATGTTGAAGATGCGAGCCACTCACGTGTACAATAGTCAATAAGAAGCACTGAAGCAATTAGTCATGTGCCAGGCTGCGAATGGGTAGAGACGAGTGCTGAAATCTGAATTCCTTCTAATCACTCCGCCGCGGCGGTTGATGCGAATTCATATGGAAATATCCAACTGAAATGCGCATTTCGAGTTGATTAATTGTGACGCAAAATTTCTGAGACACGACGCAAACTGCAGCATAGGAATTCCGCGTGTAGAGGTGAAACGGACGATCGCGCGTTAGGTGTAATAACCAAACATGTATGAGCGCTCAACTCCGCTGCATATGCGAGGGCTGTTTGTTTTGTAATTTAAACACGCGGATCCTTTGTTTTCGCAGACAATGCGCGTGATTTGAATTGATACAGGACGATCCTGTCCGACATGCGGACACGTTGCAAATTGGTTGCTGTGCTTTGTGGACGCCAAGCCGTTTAAAGAGGATCAAGTGGTGCGCATGCGTGCGCTTCTTGAGGGTCAGTTTCGGATCGTCGCTGTGCGTTTTCAAACACAAGCGGGATTAATTTGTTTTCTCTTTGTTTTTTTTTTGGCGCTTGCGCATTGCTCACTCACGAACGAGGTGTTGATTTGAGGGATTGCTGTTTGCTTGACGGGATCCGCCTTTTGCAATTTAATTTTTTGATGAAACGTGTATCGTGTTTAGAGTCTGGCTAAAACCCGGAGAGTAAAGAACGGTTTCTGTGTGACTAGATGAACTTGTAGGTAATACAATGTCACAGAATTACTTAGATTTATAAATTGTTTTAACTTTATGCTATTTATGTATATAGGTTTTATGGACATTCCCAAGCAAAACGAATTTTCAGGTAATTTTGTGGATGCACAAAACGGCCAACTAAAAGCGATCTTGCGCATATCGAACAGCAAATGCCGTGAGGAGAGGACGTTGTCTTGCGTCTTGCGTCTTGCCACCCAATTACGGACATTAAACAATTTGTGTGTGGCTGATAACTGGGGGAAAAATCAATAAGCAATATCGCCTAACCATACGGCCAGCGATCCTCAAATTGCTATTAGAACGGTGCGCATACAATTTACTTAGAGGCCGCACATAACGTGCAATCGTGCAAATTACAGTAATAACGACGATTGGCGATCGTTTTCGCAGTACATCCCAGCACCGCTTGTGCACTGGCCGCATGCTGCACGATCGCCTCACCTATGCTATGTGATCACCGAAATTCTTATACAACATGCGTATGTGAGTCGCTTAGTGCATTCGAACATTGCTGTGCCGCTTTTTGTTGATAGTAAGCACCTGTAATAAGGGTAATTCGGGAAAATCGGTAAAAAGTGGCTGCGATCGGCGACAGTGGTCTGATTTGTGATCGCCTCACCGCACTTGCAACATTGATATAAGTTACTTAATGCACAAAGGAAATGATTTTAGAATGTTTTATAATTACATAAAACAGTTGAAAATTATTGATGAGCATTTAAATCATTTGCTCAATACCATAATTAACGTTTTTAAGCCGTTTTTGTTATCATTTTTATTTAATTGTATAAGTTGAGGAAATTTTGCATTATTTTCTCAAGGGTTGTGAAAATGGAAAGTTTTTCTATAGTAAAAATAATATATACTACGTATAAGTCTATAGTATAAATATTTATTATTTTATCGCTATATGTAATATTCTTCTTGCGAAGTGTGATTAATTGTTTTGGTAATTAATAATGATTAAGACCGGAATTTTTGTATAGATGAATTTAAATATAATATACAGGACATTTGGATTCCAATAATTTAAATTTAGATTTTCGTTAATTTGGTTTTCGTAATAGAAAACAACAACCAGTTGGAGTAATTTAATTACGAAGAAAAAAATCCTTTAGTCGACCTTGAGGGTATTTTTACGACTTTGACATGATTAGCAGAGTAAAAATAGTGGCTGTAAAGTAAACTGATCAAAAAAAATAAAACCTCATTCATTAGAAAATGTATTCTCGACACTTTGGAGTATACTTTTTATGTAGAAAATAGTTTAGGTAGTCATGTAAATAAGTTTAAACCTTATTTAAGCCAAACATTAAGAGTATTTTAAACATGAAGCGTTTTAAGTATTTTGTTTTAATTTTTATTTGTCGTGGTGAAAATTTTTCTTCCCTCTAATATTATTCATAACAAAATTAAAAGCTTATGAAATGTTTCATGCTTTTACCGAGTTCTGGTAAGACTAACTTTTTCGATATTCAAGGCGCCAAAGCGTTCATTCTGACTTCCCAAATCCCGTCCAAGTTTTATAATTCGATAGTTGATTCTGAGCGCTCTACTAACTACGACGCGAAGCGACGCGACCTAACTCCCATCTCCCACAAGTCCCAACTCCCATCACTGATTCCATCACACTTGAGACTTGACCCAGAGAATTGCATACATGCTATACAGTTCACACACCACAAGCACAACTGGCAACTGGCAAGAGCACATGTTTTCTGGGAAGCGTGTAAACACTGGTCGTCCGCTGTCGAGCTTTTGCATCAGCACACTCCCGCCTCCTCGCTTCTCTCCGCCCGCCACCGCCGCCATCAACAGCTTCGCGTACAGACTTTCTTTGGCACACAAACACATCCGCAGGAATATTATCGCTACTCTTACCTTAAATTTCTTGGGTGTGTATGCATAAACTGTGCCGCCGTTCATCCATTTTCCATAGGAAAAAGCCACCAATCCGCCACCAACCAGCCACAAATACTTGACACTTGGATTACTACACAATTTGCGATTGTTACAACTGCTGTAATTACGCGTAAACGGCGTTAATTTCGCCAAATTCCTGCCCGAACGACATGTAAACCGAATCGCAGTCGCCATATTTTCTGTTTATAAATGTTTTCAGCGAATTTTGGGGAATCGACGCCCGACGGCTGCGGACTTTCAGCGCAAACGCACGCGCAGTGTGCACGGACCATGGCGCAATGGCTAGCGAGTTGCGAGTGTATGCGTGACAATTCGCAGCGGTGCGAGCCCGTGAAATTGTAATTGACAGTTTTGATTTTTGATTAATACAATTAAGTAATTGAGTTGTTTAAAATATTTCAAATGTTTATTACTGTTTTTTTTTTTTTTATACAACAAATTGAATAAAATGTTTGTGGTCATTTACAATTAAAATTACCCACCTTTTTTGATGTATTTTTAAGTAATCATAATTATGTGACAAACTACATCAATTTTTTTTTTTTAATTATGCAAAAAGTTAAGAATCGATTGTTTGCCTGTGCCACAAAAACTCTGCAGCGATCTAAGCAAATAAATTTCTGTAGAATACTGGAATATTAAACAGCGGACAATACGTAAATAATAAAAAAATTACATTTTCCATTAAAACGACATAACGCAAAATATTCGTAAAACTGTACATGGAGAAAAGTTTTTAGTAACGAAATCAAATTGAGGTCAAAAAGA